>OMLP01029142.1:9282-43533 GCA_900302685.1 Spondyliosoma cantharus | reverse complement strand
TATAGGTAGCATATAACCAATGTTTGAACATCTCTTCAGTGAATGCATTTCAACAACTGAAATTCAATCAACAGCTTTTACATGTAATTCATTATCTTTTTCGGTACAAATCAAATCAGTGCAGGTTCGTTGTTTTTGAGTGTTTCTAAGCTGATCAATAGATGTGTCTTTGTGCAAAAAACTACTCTTTGTAATGGAAAAAAGGACTCAAGTATGATATGAATTTGTTTCACTGCGATGACTAATTGTTAGCAATTTGTTAAATGGGCTGCTGCTGTTTTTGTTGTGTTATGATATGGCAAGGGTTTTAATTAGCTGACCAAACATGCATATTTTCCTGCGGTACAATCCTTAGAAAGGCTGCTGTTTTCATGTAGAAATGACAACAATTCCCCTGCCCAATATTCATCCAACTGTCTGAGTTTTAAGCAGAAAAAGGCAGAATGTGGAAACATCATGGCTCCAGCTCCCACTGTGTGACAGATGATAGATGTTCCCACACAAGAGGTCACCTCAGTTGCTCCGAGCAAACAGTTTGGAAGTGTAGAAAATGGAGAGTGAAGCCCACCGGTGAGTACACCAGTTGTGTCAAAGCTTGTAGGATTGACATGGAGGAAAAGGACTTGGAAGAAAAAACTGCCAGTGGAGTCCGCGGCACCGCTTGCACACTTCATTCACATGCTGATCACTGAGCCAAACCCCACTTTTAAGTCTTTGATCAAGACTGTACAGAGCGGACACAGGGGATAATCAAATAGGAGGCCACGGAGGCTGTGTGTGTTTGAAGTTGCATCTTAACAGAGCAGTAGTCGACAGTAAATGGAAAATGAATATTGGTGAAAAAAGAAAGCATTTATTTTTAAGTGGGTAATGATGTTTCCTGCCTTCCTGGTGTCACAGTGAACAAAGCAATTTATTTTTTAGAAACATTTAAGTTACAATATAATCCAATTTAATTAGATTAATTCAGCTAATTAATTAGGAATGGGATTAACTGTACTGTAATACTGATTTAAATTGATTCAGTCTAATTTAAGTAATTTCAGTACTCCTCAAAAGAGTAACAACTCCACCGATATGTACTATAAGTTGTCACTAAGCTGATCCTGTCGACACCTCAAACCTTTACTGAAATACGTTCAATAATTCAATAACTGCTTCAGTGTATATTATTAATGTTATTAATCTATCTAAATCAGTCAACCAAGATTTCTTTACAAATTCCAGATAGTGGCAGATTTTTAAGATTTTAATGGACAATAGAATCAGTGGTGAATGTGGCACGGCAAGTTTATGTACAGTATCAAAGACTATGATATATGGAACATTCAGACATCGGTTTCCAAATCCAACTGACAGATGCAGGTCTGTTGTTTTATTGTCCAAGAAAAGAAGTCTTGAATTTGGACCTTGGAAAATAAAAGACGACTGTCTCATGACATATTGTCAACTTTACCAAGATACTTAAGTGTTATATTGTATTTCCAGCATGTGTTCTCTTCTTAGTGGCTTTGGGAACAGTTACCATGTACCAACAATATCATATACAGTAACTGGCGTTAGATTTTCATTGGACACATTTCACTGGAGTAGTTTTTTACTTGGACCTAATCCCTGAGTCCAGTTCTCTTTCTTTTGTTATTATTGTTCCGTGTCTTCAAATGAGCTCATGTTGAGTCGGTAACTTCTGCTACTATTGTTGGCCCTCTCCAGCCTGCCCCTCAATGAGACATGCGTGTGATAATTTGCTGAACAGATAAACCTGACTTGATCAAAGTGAGAGGAGTCTGAACTGTCCGGTGGGAGGTTAGGTGTAGATGGCACAGTGGGCAACAGTGGTGTGGAGAGGAGAGAGGAGAGGAGCAGCGGAGGGAGGGGAGGCAGCAAGGGAGAAGGGGAGGGAGGGCGGCGGTCTTTGATGGCGGACAGGAAACCTCCAGGGTCATGAATTTTTCAGCAGGCTTCATCCGCGGGTTTACAAGGACTCGTACAGGTGTAAGGAAGCAGGTTGTCACAGACATCTGTTTAGCACGGGGACCCTGGTGTCCATGCCACCCCCTCACCCTCACCCTCTCTTTGCTGAGCTTCCATCCTCAGCCCCCCCCCTCCCTTCCTCAGTGCTGCCGCCCGGAGCCAGACTGTTGGATTGTCAGCAGATGCAGAAGAGAGACAGAGAGACAGAAAATGAGAGTGAAACAGTTTTTTTTCCCTCTCTCTCTTTTTCCTTTTTTTTTGTGGTCTCACATTTAGCGCCGGCGGGCCTTCAACACCAAAGGTAGAGCGGGGGTGGACACAGCTGCAGCGCCGAACTTGCCCCAGGCACAAATAAAGAGATCTAATGTGGTTTGACTGTGTTGTCGGTGAGACAGGGGAGCCGGGGAGGCACTTCAGAGCCAACTTAGCACCGCAACATCTGCCGCCAAGTTTTGCCGGGGATCGACTGGGGACAGCAGGTAAAGGAAGGTGGCAGAGAGAGACAGAGAGGGAGGTTGGCCTTATTCTGATGCTCACTCAGTCTCTTTTTGAAGAGGCGGTGGTGTGGATGATGCATGTGTGTGTTTTTTTCCCTCTCAGAACACCCCGACCCCCCCCCCAACCTTTACACTCTAGGTATTGTTTTCTAAAAGCAGCTGTCCAAAAAATGTCCAAACAAGGTGTGCAATGAATGATGCATCACCATACATTAAATCCTCTGTGTACGCCTACAGGAAAAGACACACAGGAGTAGGCAAGCCAAAAACAGAGAGCAGGCGTTAGAGTTTTTCTGAGTCTGTCTGGATTTCCAGTTGGATTTCCATTTGTTCCTCTTGCACTCATCTGTTCCTCACCAGGGGGACGTGTGGGCTGAGTATGCTGGTGTGTGCGGAGGTTAATGGTATTATCTAATGGACTTTTTTTACTACTGCTGTAGCATATTTGCTGTTGAATTTATAAAATACACTTTCAAACAGTTTTGCGGGGGGGGGGGCCTCCTTTTTGAATCTTGTAATTTTTAAATAAATAGTAGTAATGAGGTGATCCCTTTGGGTGTGAACACAGAATAAAAGCAGAGGCATGTGTCCTCCCACTAGCAGCTTGGATAGTGTTCAAGATCTCAAATGTCATTTCAGAACATCCTTTGCAAACTTTCAAACAAACCAAAAAAGGAAATACTTCCACCTCTCTTTGTAATTCTCATTTCTCTCGCCCTCTCTATCACATGTGATATTATACTATTTGTACTTTAAATTTAAAGAATATTAACTAAGTAGGAAAGCTTCTACTTTATAATAGGGCAAATTAATCTCTTTCCACAAAGTAACTAGTGAGGCTGCGACTGACAATTATTTTCAGTGATTTCCGTTGCACATTTTCTCAATCCATCCATAAATTGCCAAAAATGTCAGAAATAACAAAAATGTTCCCAAAAATCCAAGGATAGCCCTTTTGCTGTCATAGAGGTGTAAAGGAACTAGAAAATGATAAGATTTATGAACATTTTCTCAATTAATCAGTTGTCAATATTGTTGGCCAATAATTTGATAGTTGACAACTTATTGATTAATCATTACAGCTCTACACTGGATTGAAGATTAAGACAGTAGAATTTCCCCCCCTTAAAAGCCTTTAACAAACTGTACAGATAAGGAACACATGTGAGTCAAAGAGACAGCCACCCACCTCACAGTGTCTCTTTGCTCATCTAGTTTATCTTTCCTTCACCCTGCCAGCGCTTGGTGCCCCGGCTGCGACAGCGTCTTAATTTAACAGCCGTCGGTCACGTTGTCGACAGTGCTGTGGGAGCTTTTAATTAAGTGGCTGTGAGCGGAGGGACTCCAACGGACCTGTTCTGGATGAGTCCCGTCAGATGGAGGGAGGAGAGAGAGAGAGAGAGAGAAAAGGACGGATGTAATATGAGGTTTAAAAAAAAAAAAGAGGAGGACAAGGCTGGCATAAGCCGAGGGCCACAGAGGGTAGAGGTGACAGTCTGGTTGCCTGGCGTAGCCTGGCATTGCACGGCATGGCATGGCATGGCATGGCATGGCAGAGCTGTCCTTGGAGGTCACAGCAATACATGCTCTGGTTTATTTCCTCCTTTCCTCAGCAGCTCGGTGTGGTGCCTGCCGGTTTCTCAGGGCTCAATTAGGATGCTGCGAGGTGCTGCGAGGTGACTGTTTGCATGGAAATAGAGCCAAGACACATTACACTGAAATATATTTGCCTTTCAGTTTCAATATTTGACTGGCATGAAGGTGCTACATGTAGCATTTTAACATCAGTAAGTCATCAGTAATTGCCACATTCATTTTGAGACATGACTTTAATTACTGTAAACAAACAAGACCGTGTCTGAGAGGATTGGCAGCGTCCCTCTGGCCTCCACACTGCATTTTTACATTGTGAGCCACCGGGTCACATTTTGTGGGAAATGTTCTTCCAGCGCAAATGGAGCTCAAGTTTCTCTCAGAGTTTCTCTCAATGGCAGATGGCAGAGGACTGAGTGGCTGAAGGGGGGAAAAATAATTTCCAATATGTTTATCATCTTCAGAAATGCCACAGAGAAAAGCTTTGGTCTGATCATCATTTTTGTAACAAGAACTGATGAGGATTATGGGAAATATAGTTTTTCAAGAGCTTTACCACACATTTTTTGTGCCATAGAACAGGTGTCTGCTTAATGTTGCTATCTACCATTATTCAAAAGCAAGGCATAATTTTAGACTTCTTCTGTGTATTAATTAATTTCTGTTTGAGTTTGTAATCCATACTGAACAAGAAGTTGTTAGTTCTTATATGTCATAGTATATATAATTTATTCATCTTTCTTCATCTGTTTTGCTTTTGCGAAAGTAGATTGTGTCAAACTGCACTCAGACACCTTAGATTTCAAAGTCAGCTGTCGAACAGCAACTTTTACATTTACGTGTTTACTTGTTGTTTTTTTCTTCACTATGTCCATGATAGCTGCATATTTGCTGTCTTTTTGGTATACATTTTAGCTGCTCTTTATGGCTTTGCTATCTTGAGGCATATTGTTGAATTATGATTTGCGCAATATCACAAGACGTTCAGAAAAAAACTGAAAAGATTATAAAACTGTAGTTGTTGGAGTTTTAGGAAAGAAGAATATCAGCTGTTCAAAGAGCAAACTGTTACTGATCTGTTGACATAGAGTAATTACAATATCATCAGTAGAAGAACAGATAAACCCAACTCACTACACCACTGAATCAGACTTAAATACAGATTTAGATATTGGACGATAGCCATGCCATAGGATCAGCAGTACTGGTTGCCATACTGGTTGTACTGGTGTATCAGTATGTACTGGGCAGGCTGGTCACATGGAAATGATCCAAGGGAGGAAATGGCTGCCTCATAGGAAATCAGGCCGGCTGCTTATGGCCTGGGAGGTACACACTGACCTATTTAGATATAAGAGTTTTGAATGCCACAGAATCCTAAAAGACACTGAGAATAGATGATATTGAACATTTTACACTGTGCTCTGCGGTGGAATTCATTCAACAGACTGTTTGATCAGTCTTGTACATCAAGGATGTATTTAGCAGCTTCTTTCTTTGCATCTTCTGTATGTAAAGCAGAGCAAACATTTGCACTGTATTGTTCAAAAAAACGTAAACAGATGCAGACATGCTCATCCTTTCACGCTTCCCGTTTGTTGCTTTTATCTCGTTGCATTACAATGCCACGCTGAATATGGTGAGAACATCTTTCTTGAAGCTAATAAAAGCAGTCAAACTGTATTGTTCGGTGTTAAAATAAATGCCTGAGAAGAGCCAAAAGATGACACATTCTTGAAGGTTTTCAACACTGCAGAAGGCCCACGTTTTGCTCTCCACAGCCGCTGAAAGGAATAATTTGGTACCTAAACATCTGATAAGACAATATGCTAATGAGGTTATAATATATGCCTGTAGAAAGAGTTGACAGCAGCACTAAGGCAGAATAAACAGAGTAATGCATGCGGGAGGACTCCTACATGTTGACATCAGTCAGGATGTTTACCATCGCACAGATAAATACCTCGCTGTAACGAATGTAACACTTAATTTCACAATAAAAGGCTTTAATCGAAAGTAAACAACCTGGCAAATGACATTAAGTTGAAACGAACCCCTAGATCAGAGAGCATGAGATTTCCTAATTAACAGGGGTAATTGGAATTAAACCAGAGCGTCACAAATAATGAAGCATTTAGCGAAGAGACGAGGCTTCATCTGAAAAGGCTTGAGTTGACTCTGAAAAACAAAGCTCAAAATAACAATCAGATGTTACTCATGCTTAACATTTCACCCCCAACAACCAACATCACATTTATAGTATCTCTCCGTGGTGAGGGGGGAGGAATTTATTTTGTGTTTTTTAGCTTCTTTGTTACACTGCCTGTGTGTTGTCGGGGCTGTACCCAGATGTTGGACAGAGATGGACAAACAGGGTCGATAGATGGCCACCACTGTAAAATATAACAATTCCGGGACACCTGTAGGGGTTCATCACTCCATCACCAGAAGGGAAATCGTGAAGAGTTTGTAAACCCAAGAGCATGTGAGTGATTTCAAAGAAATATCTTGTCAGTTGAACTATATGGTCATTTGACCCATGGATTGTCTGATGATTTTCAAAATGCTGATTTAAACTGCTGAATTACGAACATAATATACATCAATTTGAGTAAATCAGGAGAGTTAAAGTGATAGTTTGGGTTTTTTGAAGTGGGGTCATATAAAGTACATATCTATAGTCGGTCTGTTCCCTACCGTAATTGCCGATCAGTGCAGCCTCAGTTTGGAGAAGTAGAGAGCCGCTCCAGCCCTGACGCTCAGCTTCATACTGCAGTGAACGGTAGGGAACAGACCGACTATAGATATGTACTTTATATGACCCCACTTAAAAAAAACTGAACTATCCCTTTAAGTAAACACTTTGAGTTTTGGGAGGTATTTAGAGCCATGAATATACTATTCAACCTTAATGTTCAGGCATTCTGATAACATCAGGGAAAACATTTAAAACAAAAATAATGATCTGATAAGAAACTAAAACTATTTGACTGACTTTGACTAACTAAACTGCTATTGCAGATTTAATCGTATATCAGCACGTTTAGCGGTCAAGAATCTAGTTAAGATATATTGTAGGTTCCTTTTTTTTTTTTTACAGTATTTTTGATATGGCTGTCTTTCTGAGACTACATGTAGTGCAGTGATCTATTTTATTTTGTTGTTTCAAGGTACAAAAAATAATCATTGACTTGGTAAAATCTTTTACCACGTTAGATTTTCTTCTCTTCATGATCACACTTAAAGACTTGAGAGGGATGTATCTGCTGTCCATCTTATTTTTTCCGCAATTGTCACTAATACCTGTAATAATACCAATAATAACTGTGTTCTTTCCCGCACCTTGGAGCTCTTTATACATTATATAGCACATAATACAGAAGCAGTAGTAGTGGTGGTGGCGGTGGGCTTTGTGGGGTAGCGGCGAGCGCTGGGCCTCATTAGTCCTATCAGTGGACGGCCTTGTTAGCCCTAACAAGTAGTCAGCTGACAGCTCCATTCAGCCGCCGCTCCCCCCACAAGAGAAGTGACAGCTTTAACTATGTCGGAGAGTGCCGCCGATTTATGAGCCATGCCCGTGCTCTCTTAACCAGATTAGTTCTTTTTACATTAACCAAGGAAAAGTAGGGCAGATGTCTGTATGACTGGTTGTAAATTTGATAATGACCGCCATGTTAATCCCCCCCCCATCTCCCCTCCTCCCCTCTTCATCCGTGCCCCCACACGGCAAGTCCAGGCTGGGACCTGGCTGGTAACAGGATTACCAATGAGGGGACCCTCCCCGTGTGTGTGTGTGTGTGTGTTTCTTGGACCAGGAAAAAGGAAGCTAATTGTTGTTGGTGGTGGCTGGTTGGAGGAGAAAAAGTGAAAAGTAGCCTAATGTGGGAAAAAGAGAGAAATAATGAGAAAACGATCAGTGAGGCATCAGGACCAAATCCCCTCTAGTTCTACCCAAATTTCTCAGCATCTTAGTCTTGGATTTGTGGCATCAAATGTCTTTTTCCCTTTAAAAAACCTTCTGTAATGAACATTTTAAACATTTTGATTTCAGAATTCAGTCAAATTTTATAGAAGTTGAATTTTTAAGAATGATTTTAAAAAGCAGCTTGTTTTACTGAATGTATTTTTGAAACACATGTACATGTACAGAGATCCTTTAGCTCATATGTATCTGTATACATTGAAAACACACTCACGCATTTGTATATATTTTTACAATCCAGGCTTCAAGTGTTTGTGAGGTCATTAAATAGAGACAAATAAGAAGAAAAACAGATTCTTTTCTTACCAAGCTTTTATATTGGTTTAAAGAAAATAATAATAATGATATTATAGAGATGGATTCCCAGCAACAACAAAAAAAACAAACAAACAAGAAAAACATTTTCTCAAGCAACAGCTGTTGTTTAGATATTTTAATATCCTTCCAGATTTAATGTAATTTATCTGCATGTGAAGACTGTGACTCTGATCTCTTCTCGGTCAGTTTTGGATTAGCTCTTGTTTTTCTCTTCCCTTTAAAGCTCTTTCTGCAGTGAAATCCACTCTAACACAGCTTTATACACTCGGCTACAAAAAAATTTTGCGAATCAATCAAGTATTTTCTGGTGTTGTTGTCCTTGATGTTGTTTTTGGTACTGTCCAGTCCTGTACCGCCTGTGTTGGGGGTCTCCCCTTTTCCTCTCCATTAGCTGATCGGTGTTGTTGTATTTGGGTGGCCGAGGCTGGTACCTGCACCCACTACCCACTGCCCCCCCCCCGTGCCTGATACGATCTAAACTGATGTCCTGCCGGTGCTTTTTTTCCCAGAACCCCTCAGACTGGTTGGAGCGGTGGCGGTGTCGCCGTGTGCCGAGCCTTTTCTTCATCACCTATTAAAATCAAAAGCCCCGTCGTTTGGCGAGGACCGCTGGGATCTTGGCTTTAATTAAATTACATTATTGTTAACGTCAGCTTTGCCGAGGCCCGCTCCGTCGTGTGCACTTGGCCCTCCTCCTCCTCCTCCTCCTCGACTCACCTCCTGACAGACATATAGAGGAGGGAGGACAAGGAGGGGAGGCAGGGGGTGGGGGGATCACACATACATGCAGTAATGTATTCTAATGCTCCCCTCCTCTCCTCCCATCGATTTGAATTTTTAAAAAGATGGAAGCGGGGACTAATGTTATGTAGGGAATATGTTCACAGTGAATATTCAATTAGCCTGCTCGTATTTTGTATACATAAATGTAGCGGTGTGACGGTGCCGGCTAATATGTAGTGAAGGGCTCTCGCATGAAGCTACATTTTATATGATCTAAAATGTTTGATAACAGACGTACGTCATGAATAAACATGTAAACATGTGCCTCAGATGGTAATTCTCATACCGAATGTACAATCTGACTGTTTAGAAGTTTTTTTAAATACTGGTTTAATCCTCAAGCTTTACCATCATTGATGACGTTGTATTAGTTTAGGCTAGTATTACCCTCTCAATAAGTCTCTATAATTGTCTCTGTCCTCGTAACATGGATTTATCTTTTCTTGACAAAATCTGATTTCAGTCGCAAAACACTGTCCTGAAGGCTTATTATGAATGTTGTCGTGTTTATTTTTTTATCTGTTTTGGTGAGTGGAGTAGCTTCCTGAAAACACCCTGAACACTGAGGCTCCCTCCTCCATTGTGAATAGAGCAGTGAAGTGTCACTAATGTGGCTCTATTCATTGGTTTGCAGGCCTGACTCTCGTCCTCATGACCGTCCCTCCCTCTCCTCCTCCCCCTCCCCGTCCTCTTTGCTCCCCTGTCCCTCTCTGTCTGCTGTTGTCCTGTTGCTCCACTAAAGCTTGATAACAGACCTACAGGTCAAATTGTTCTCTGAAAGTTGAATCATTCCTTGAAGAACCAAAGCCAAAGATTGCACAAGACCTGATCTATATGGCTATACTTCAAGTCTTCAAATAATATTTGAAGTCTTATGCTTATGCTTGATCTTTATCTTTAATTTGAGTCTATGCTTCAATAAACCACTAACTTACATTTAAATGCTCGTTGATATCTGATAATAATATAATTCTGGGGTGTAATTCCAGCATGTGTTTGCTATAGTTCAGGTATAGGGCACATGGTCTACATGCGGAAACAGTTGGTCTGAGGTGGTAAGCCACCTACGTTATATGTTAATGCATCTTATCTAATGATCCGTTCAGTTTGTGCCAAAGATAGCAGTTAGAGAAAGCCACTCACATTAAATATACAACATGAAACAATGCCTGTTTTCCTTTTTTATCAAAAGCTTTTTCTATAAATAAAAGTATTAATTCATGGGATGGTAATCCATGAAACACTGCAGAAAATACAGCTTTGTGAATGAATGTTCTGATATCCTACTAAACAAAGCACCAAGATGTTTCCATGATTATTTCCACTCAAAATGGTTTTTCACTAAGTTAATTGTTAAAAGCGGCCCTGTTAGATGTGCATACTTTATGGTACAAGGGCACACAGTTAGCCCCCGATGTAAATATTGTTTTGGAACTGATGAGTAACACTAAACTGAGTAACACTAAAGATCACATGTTAACACAGAATCACCCGACGCCCCTGGACTGATCGATATATGATTGGTGTCTTTTTGTTATTCACAACATCACCACAGCTGCTCAGAGAGTTGGATACTGACTTTAATTGTTCAGAATTGACGAGTATCCATAAATGAAAACAGGCAAAGATGCGTGAAAAGGAATTTGATGATAAAGCCACATTTGAAATCAAACAAACTTTGACATCCGTCTTGATAAAGCTGAGCTCGCAGATGTTTCTTATGCCAGCCTCCCACATCTAGTTATTTATTTGTTTTAAATTTGTTTGTTTGTTTGATTCTTTTTATTAACAGTAAGGCACCACAAGATGCTCATCGTCCCTGTTTTGATCCGGTGACCATTTAAGTGAATTAGCCGCGCCCCCATCACCGGCTGTTAAAGGGTCACTCCTCGTCCAATTACTGGCTCCACCTCGTTAACTCCTTCAACGCCAGGCCTTTGCCATTTTTTAAACATGAGCTTAATTATGCTAATGAGCTTGAGCATGCAAATGGCCTGAGCTCTTTCATCCTAAACTGTACGCTAAAACACCCATTCGAAGACATTTTAATTCGTATTTGACACTGATTAAAATGTTCTGTTAAGTGACCTCGGCTGAGATTAGCTTGCGTCAATCATGTTTTGTTTTGTTTTTTTCAACACATGATTTTGCAGCAGGTGCTAATGTCTGTCTGCCTGCAGTTACACTAAACATGTGTGTTACACTAAACAAAATGAATGAAGATCACCTGAGTGTTTTCTTGTAATGTCCTGAATGTGGCTGAAAAACCTCAAACTCTGAGCTTTCAGACATCCATGCAGTTAAAAATGCACCAGCAGCTGTGCACTCACACATTTAGAGGGGGGTTTTATTTACTGAAAACAATCTTTATGCAAGTTTTGACTGCATCTCCTATGATTTAAACAGATGTCTTCTTTAAGGACGCTGCTGAAAGCTTTTCCTTTTTTTTTCTTTTTTTCTGTCAGTCCAGTTGTCGAATTCGTCATACAGCCTGAGTATCCCATGAATAAATTACAGTGTTTCATAATTGATTGAGAGAAAAGATGCAGATGTGACAATAGTTGGCAAAACGGCACAGAGCCTAATTGAAAACATCCTTGAAGGGGTTCCAGATGTAGTTGTCGTCTCTTTTTTTTCGACAATAAAGTGCAGACTTAAGAATTCATCTTGATCAGAGTTTGATTCGCTCGCCTCTCCATCTCATTTGTCTCACCTCGTCCGTGCCTCCATCTAGGAAGAAGACGCCAATTTTTACCACCTATTTTATCAATATGTCGTTTATCATTATAATAGATGTATCTGATGTTAATGACGATAGTTTATAAAACAGCTTATTAACCTTAATGACAGTGTGATCTTTTACAATTGATAGGTTGTCTCACCTTCAATTACACTGAGTAATGATGATATAGGTATAATTAATGCTTAAGTGCCCTAATGATTCTTTCATTGCTGTACAGCAGCTCACCAGTACAGCTTCAGTGGACTGTTCCTTTACTTCTTGTTGTTTATTTATATCGCTGGTTGTCGGACCACGACAGCAGATATTTAGCCTGGGGCCATCAAGAAACATGAACTTTATTCTAGCTGTACATGCAGTAAAAATGCAGATATAAAGAAATGCCATTAGATTGGAAAATCTGTATTAGGTTAATTAAACCAGAGCATACTGTGATGATCTACTTTGATTACATACAATCTTAAAGCTGTGTTTGCTTATGAACTTCCAAAACGCACAAAGCCATCAGAGTAGCATAGTACCAAAAAAACCCAAGAAGAATCTGTGTTCCTGAGTCGTCCCTTTGCTTCTCTGCGGTCCGTCTGTCTCTGTATCTGCGACTGAGTGAACGCCTCGATTGCGGCGTTCAATCCCACTGTTTGGGAGCACAGATGCACATTCAGTGCTGTGTTCTCTGCAGTCTTAATAGTGTTAACCCGTCAGCTGTCCCCAAACTGAGGACACAAGCGTCTCCAGTGTTTTCGCCACTAAGCCGGATTTTCACTCTTTCTCACCGAGCAAGTAGCCAACACAAGTTCCACTGAAAACCATCCTCCTCCTCCTTTTCTCTCTCTGTACTCTCCTGCTGACTGCTGCTGTCTTTGACAAAACCATCATGAAAATGTTTTTTCTCCAGATGAGAAGAAAAAAAAGATTTTCTTTGGTCACAGAGAAATGTTTTTCAGACTAGCCCGAGCAAAGAGAGACATTATATTGGAGGCCTTTTATTATATTTGAGCATAATGGTTAAAAAATACCCACTGGTTTCAACCTCACACTGTGTGGTCAATTTAAAAGTGCCGTGAGGTTCCTGGGGGACTTTTTTGGCTTAGTTTTAGATGTTTCAGATTTATCCGTCTTTTTACTATTTTCAGAATATGAGTTCCTAAAATCTACCCGTTGTACAAAGTGAAAACTGTCATTTACCAAAAGGCAGCATGGAATTTCTGCTAAAAATTTTTTACAGTTTATTCTTTGATGAGTTCTTGTACAACTGCTTGTGTTGAGACCACATTAAACATTTTAGAACTTCTTCTGTTAGATTAAAGGAATGTACACATGTTGGTATTTTAAAAAGTACGAAACACAATACTACTACATACTCTACATCACAAGATGATGTATTCTTTTGTCCTTTTAGCCTGAGCATTGTCATTTGTTTTGCGTGATGAAACTTTGGTTCGCTCAGAATTCTTTACCTACTTTCTCCTGTCTCCTGTCACAAGTTCCATGCTCATCTCTTCATCCTCGAGCCCCCCTCCACCCTTTCCACTCCTGCCCCTCTCTCTTTTCCTCCACTGTACGTCTTTTCCCTCCTTCTCTCTCGTCGCCTTTGTCTGCTGCCTTCGTGTCTGACTTTGTCCTCCTCTGCGTCTTTCACACTCCCTCTCCGTCTCCATCCCTCTCTGTCCATTCACATCGGGACGAGGGGCGCTGGGCGCCTGTGACAGTGCTCCTAATTAAGACGTAAAACTGTGGGCAGCAGGTTTCTGAAGGTTACACTGTCTATACCGCAGGAAGTGATAAAGAATGGAGTCACTGATGACATGTGACGTTTTCACCGGGGATGATGCAAACCGCTGCTAATGAAGCCACGACTATGGAGGAGAAAGCGAAGGGGACAGGGGGCCTCTGTGTGTGTGTGTGTGTGTGTGTGTGTGTGCGTGTGTGCGTGTGTGCGTGCGTGCGTGTGTGCGTGCGTGTGTGCGTGTTCAGGTTTTGCTCCAGAGGCCTTTGGGATATCAGGGCAGAATTTTTGAGTCAATTAGACAGATCGAGTACGTGAGAGTTGCTGCCCTGCGCTTTGACTGATAGGTCCATTTTCTCATACAGTATCTGAAAGTCCTGCTGTCTACTGCTCACATGTAAGATCATTCTTATGGCTGGGTGATAATCTAGTATTGTAATTTATTGACTATCAGCGGAATCAAATCATGATGACGTTCATCATATTGATGACGTTCATCATATTTTACACAATTCAGATTCAACTTTGTTACACAAGCAAATTTTTCTAAGCTTTTAAGAAATAGTTTTAGAGCATGTGTGAGGACTCATACAGGGATTCGCATACTTATATATCTATATATGTATACTGACATTGTAAAAAAATTGTTTTACCAGTATTGAGTCCGTAATTACTCATAAATGATCAATCAGAACTGTAACCGTGTTAACACATTTAAAACACATTTTGACCTGACAATGAACCAGCCGAGATGTAAACTTTTGTCAATTTTATAATTCATGGTTGTTGGGAGTCGGTGTGTGTTTATTTTATTTTATTTATGCTAATTCAGAATAGCTTTGCATGTATATGCATAATACATCTAAAATAAAAAAACACACATGACCATGCTTGTGTTTTACAAACTACTATATCAATAATTAGGTAAAATATGATTTGATATGTTTGCATACTGCTTTCAATTTAATGCTGATACCACAGTACTTTTTAAATACCTTACTTGGATTAATATGTAAAAAAATTCAACTCACTCTTTCTTTATTCACGAGCCATTATGCAAACATTTTCTGACGTAAAACAACAGATATCATAGGAACATATAATTCAAGAATATCTTAAAAGTACTTTGCTCTCTGAAAATCTGTTGTATTTTTCATCAGTGTAATATTTGACTTTGTCACACGGGAAGATATCGAGCTCTTGGACAGATATTGGCTGGTAAAATATTTGTATTCTACTTTGAGCAAGGACAGCCCAATGTGTACAGGTATTGCACTATACAAGAATAGTGTCTGAATTAGAAAGTTAAACAATTTCACCATATTGAGTTATCAGTTTTAGTGGTCTGACAAAACAGAATAGTGAGACTTTGGGATTAAAACATTTTGTCTGCAATTCAGTTTCCTTTTACAACAACAAGCATACATTTGGATTCAAGACACACCTGTTGTCATTCCGTATTCTTTCTCAGTTTTGTTTTTAAGGTATCATTTTTGAATTATTAATTGTCCCAGAAAAAACATTTGTGCTTTACCCATTCAGGAAGAAATGAATTCTTTAGTCATAATCACTTCAGCTAGATAGAGATAAAATTAAGCTGTATCCCAACACGCTCCCATCCAGACGCTACATTGGTGTCATATCCCATCATCGCTGTATGGGGTCTAGTCCGTCGGCATGCGATCAAGGCCCAAGCATCTGCAGTGAATGTTTGAAACCTGTACGCTGTAAAATATAGAAGCTGAAGCACAAGTCAAACTGCATATTCCAACGGCGACGTGAAAGAGAAATTGAACTGAAAAGCGAATGCATAAAACATGACAGCTGGCGTTTTCCTTCAAACGAAATAATCTTGACACACTGTGTTGGAAAACGCATAATAAAAGACTAGAGGATGAGGCGTCGCTGATTAGCATGCATGTCACCCTAACAGTACAGCTTGAATCCCCAAAAAACTTGGAAACTTGCAACGAAATGCTCTCGGCCAGTTAATGTAACATCATATGTGGGTCCTCCTGGTGAAATATCCTCCAAGACTTCCAGTATGCACATAGTAATGAAATACATGCCCACCAAACTCGCCATTAGGAAAACAGCAGTTATATTAGCCTTTTTAATGCAGCGCAGTACAGAAAGGAGTCGCTCAACACTGGTGAATAATTACACTTAATACTGAGTGTTTGAGATGAGGCTTCAGGCAACTGTGAATGTCTGTTGTTCCCAACATATGCAAATAAATTAACATAATGCAAATCACACTCAGATTCGTGCTCATGGCAGCAGCGGAAGTTGAAATGAGTGTTGACCCACTGCAGAGCTTGAAGACCTGCTTAATTAAACAGTGCAATCAGTGTTACTGCGGGGATTTAAATCACAAAAAGGGTAGTAACAGGAAAATCTTTTTCACGGAAGCTGACGTTTGGAGACTAGAAACCGACAAAGTGATCTTATGATATTTTCTCAGTAGCCAACCAATGATACAAGTTTTTTGTGTGTTTATGAGACCTTAATGGTGCAGCTGTGTGGATCTTGACTCTTGTCTGTCAGGATCAAAGGTGGAAGAAGTGTGGTATTGTTTTTAATGTCACAAAACGTCATAGGGAGACATCTAAATTCAAAATGATAGCCACACATGACGCAATTAAGCAGCATTGATGTAACTTCTAGAAAATCTCACTCTCTAACAGGCTCTAAGGGAAGTTTGGATGAATTAAAAAAAAATTTTTAATATACCAAACCATGTTTGAATTTCAATAACTTTTTACTAATTACTCACTACTAGTAGTATAAGTGCATCCACAAAGTTGCCTCCATTAACTGTACTAAAAAAACACATCTGCACACTGCTGCTCAGTGAAGCCATGAAATGCAGTCACTGGCTTCAAGCAGAATGACGTTTGTCTGTTGATTGCACATTTTAAAACAGGGAAAGGGAAAATCAGACACGTTTGGAAAGTGTGAACAGATTAACCTGCGTATATTCGAAACTAGAAAGTCAAGGTGAGAAAGCCTCCCATCACCTGAGAAATCACATGGTGGTTAGTTGATGTGTTGAGTTGACGCTGATCTGGAAGAGATCCGAGCTCAGATTATTGACAGACAGGAATACTACTTCCCTCATCCAGGATCACTGTGCGTGTTACGCGAATATGTGAGTAAAGTGTGACCTCTCGAAGCTTTACATGAGGAGATGAAAACAAAAAGCTTTTGTACTTTCACAGGAAATTTACATTTATGCTTTTTTTGGCATATAAGAACGTTAGATAAACTGTCATTTTGCAGGTGTTACATTTTTTAGCTCGCTTCGTAACTGTCTGCAGTTACACTCCTTCCTTTCTGCCCTTTTAACCATGCCAATTCTGTGGAAATGCACCCAGAAAATGTATTTATTAAAAGTTCAGAAAAGTGTTTGTTGCATTTTTATAAATTCCTTGTACCATTAGACATAAATATGCTGCAGTTCTAACGATGCGAAGGCGGATAAATGTATGCAGTTGGTTTTGTCAGTGTACACGTAGTGTGGTTTTCTACCCATCGCTTCTAAGCTGGTAAATCTCACCCTCAAACACGGCTGCAGTGTTGCAGCTCGACAATCCTCACAAGTTCATTGGTGTGAGCATCTGAGCCCAATGTGAACTGTAGCCCAAATGTGACACACTGGCTCCGGCCATATGCAAGCTTTTCACCCCTCCTCCCTCCGCTCGTACTGGTGTTGTGAGTACACGAGTCATGACTGTTGGCTGTGGCAACACTCTGACTCACATAACCCCTCACAAAAGATCGGGCCAAGCTCCTTCAGCCCAGGCCAAGCCAGGCCGTCTCTGCATAAGACTCTAATTGATTTGATGGACTTGTGCGCCGTTCACACCCCTTCCCCAAACAAACAGTCCGCCCAAGATTTGTCTCCATTGAGACAAAGAGGCAGTGCCCGCCTTCCTCTCGCAAAAGCAACACTCGGCGTCCGCCTCAGAGGGCAGCGTCGGCCTGCCAAACTTGTTAATTTCACTGCTGGGCCTCGGGGAAGGTTTGAGCGTGCTGTGCGAAGATTCATCATACTGCAAATCAAGTCTCCCACCCCCATTCTTCTACCAACTCCCAGGTCAACCAGAGTTGACGCAAGTTCACAGTTGTTTTTTTCATGATCTGAGCCAAGAGTGTAAAGGACAGTCGTGAGAACTGCGGTGCAGCATAAGAGGGCGGTCCCTTAAAAAAAGCAGATGTACCACAGAGGCACGCAGCAGTTGTTTTTATCTGGATTGATTGCAGTGTAGTACACCCCAAGACCTCTGCTAAGTGTGTGGCACCCTGTGGATTTTTTAAGATACACTCACTGATTTTACACTGTGCAATACTCAACATAGTTTAGTCTCAAAGCATCAGCAGTGGGCTTGTAAGAACGGCTCTAGAGGGGCTATTGGGTACAATAAATAGTAAAACATCAGGGATTAAGGTGAGCCTTTCTCACTAGACAATCTCATAAACTAATCCAGCAAGTTTCAGACAGGTTTGTATGATGTTTTTTGCACAGTGAAGATAACAGATTAAAATGTGACCTTTTCATTTAGGATTAAACATTTGCATGCATTTTGTTAGCCATGAACCAAAACAAAACAAAAAATCAAATTAAAACCTCCTCCGGTATATCTGTTTGCTTTTCCGCTACATTTTAACAGCTTAATATATTAAGACAATTCAATTAATGTAGACGTATACAGGTGGAAAGGAATATTGCAGGTAAAAAAAATTGTTCCTGGCAAACTTCCTGCAGTCGTAAAGGGTCATATCTGTACATATGTTCGCGCGGTAGTTGATGTATTTTGAGTTCGTAGAACTGATGGGACTGAAAATGAGAAGCCACGAGATTTATTGCAAAAATAATGTATTACACCAAAAGCGTGATATTGTCAAGCAACTTAACACCTGTGTGCCTTAACTGTTGATAGGCACTTCTGAGAAGCTTTGAAGAAGCTCACAGAAAAAGAAGATTTCTGCTATGGAGTATTTACTTGCCGTATTCGATTTGTTGGTTTGTTTTAATCAAAACTAAAGAGCTCCAGTCTGTTCATTTGTTTTCTGTTCTTTCAATTCTGTGATTCTTTGTGTTATTTCCTCTTTAGCGAGACTTAAGATAAGCTCAGAGGAAGACAGCATGATGGAAACACACTAGAGTGGGGAAGTTTGTAATGCAGGATTGTCTCTGATGCCAGCAGGGACATGTGTGGTTAAAGGAACAGAGATCAGGTGTAAAAATGGCTTGTGGTGCCCGATTCACAGTGAATTAACATTAATCAGAAGCTCTGCACAGAGTTGAACTGCTTTTTCTTCCTTCTTTTATTAAAGAAGCTGCAAATAGACGGTATTGTAGAGTCCTTCAGGCTCTCACAAACCAAGCACCCAACAGCAGACAAAGTTAGCAACTTGCGGCTAAAGACTAGAGTGAATAATGTACATTGAATGTTGAAATAGGCAGTTGGCCACCACATTAGCAATTTCATCTAAAACAGCTTAGTAAGATAGTGGTGCAGTAGTGTTGTGTTTCTATAAGATTTGTTTTTCTGCTGAATTTATTTCAGTGCAGCTTCATGGTTCTTAATGTCCACAAATGTTTGGAATTAAAAGAAAAGAAATAGAAATCTCTCTAAATTTATTCAAATTAAAACGTTTTGCATCCCCCAATAAAACAGGAAATATACATTTAAATTAATTTGTAATTTATTCCACTTACATGTTGCAAAATAATCGAAGGCAGTCTCTCCAATTTCAGTAATTACCCAACTATATACAAAATGGAATACACAGTCAAAATCTAAATCATGTTCAAAGCACTTAAATGTATTTAACTTTTCACTTTCTGTGTTTAATGCAAAAGCCGTAACAACTATTTTAATTCACATTTAATTATTTTTAATTTACACCTTCTTCTAAATTATTAATTTGGACAAAATTACATTGTCTGAATTGACAAAACATGCATACATTCCAAATGTCCCACAGGTGAAGCTCAGATAATTCAGTTTTAAAAAAACTACACATTGGAACTAAACCTGTGCATTATTTTATTCATTTTTGCTCACTTTGCTGTTTCAGTTCCACCTGAAAGCAGCACAAAACCTGAATGTTAATTCTGCCCAGTAGCAGACATCCATTAAAACTGACTTAATAATCTGTTTATAGTTTGTCTTGTGCACTGATTTATCACGTTCCATTTTATTCATGTACCTTGCCTTTATACAGCTGTGTGAGGTTTTGTGAGCCCCTGTGTTTGTGTGTGTGCTTGGTAAAATGCCTGTTGTCGGTCCACCCAGTGTGTGTTGCTGCTAATGTCTTCACTGCTCAGGTCACATTAACCCAGTTCTCACAGTTTGTAGCCCATGTTTAAAAAAACACACACACACAACACCTCCCTGTAGTCAGCGTGGCTTCAGGCTCCTTCACGCTGTTATATTTCCAGCATCGCTGGCCGATGATCACATTATTTACTGCTTGTATTAACATGCGGCTTGATAAGCATATTTTCCTCAGTAGAGCTAACAAGATGCTTTATCACCGAGCCTTTCCACCCAGCGTAGCAGGCCGCCGCCGCTCGCTTCTGTTTCCACCCTGTTAGTTTACAGCCTCATAAATAACAACTTTTCTCCTGTTGAGATTTAAAGCTGGAATTTTTGCTGTAAAATCAGATTTAACTTTGAACATGGAGACAGATTTTGGTTGTGAATTATGAACACAGAACCTTTAGTGTAAATCAACGATGAGCTCTGCTAAATAAGCAGAACAGCTTTGGAATATTCAGTACAACAACACAGAGTGGATGTTCAAAATGCTCTGAAAAAAAATATAAACTTTTTCTGAAGTTAATTGTGTGTTAAACTTTATGCTTCTTTTAGCTGTTAATAGATTTTGGTTAAAAGGTTAAAATTAATTGTCTTTTCAAATGACAAAATCTAACTTGTAGGTCAAAACACAATATAATTAGGGAATAGTGTTAATTTTAAGATGAGTGTGATTTTTCCACACATAATCAGTAATTTTCAAGATTATTCACACTGATACCAGGACATGAGTGAAAGTGAGTGGATGTTAATACCTTACCTCACATCCACACATTTTAAAATCTTACATTTCATGATGAAAAATGAAAAGAAGCATCAATTTACTTAAGAACAAGAATAACAGGGATTATTCCAATTATTAAAAGACGAAATAAAGGCGAAAACCTTCAATCCCCCTAATCAGGCAGACTAATTGGTTAAACAAGACTTGATGTGTTCCACAAGCAACTTTTTTGTCTGTCAGAGCAAAACACTAATAAGGCAGCTACAGATGTTCATGTACTGGCAAAGATAAAATAAACCAGAATTGTCAGAGAGACTAATAATAATTAATTCATCAACACACAGCGCAATTATGTCCTTTGTGTCTTTGATTAGACACAATTTTCCATTAATTCCTTTGTTTTACCTTTTTTGTAATTGTTGTTAATCATGTCAACTGCAGGAAAGCGTTGCATGTTTTTGGCAGTTCACGTCGGCACGTCATTAGCTGTAAATCTGCATCTTTAATTTGTTGATTAACTCTTTAAAGAGAATCCGGGGCTGTGATCTCTCTTTCGCTAATTGCATCTGAAGGATCAATGATTCAGTAATGATACAAATATGAGATGTTGCTTTTTTAGATTTGGGGAACAGAATTTTTTTTCTTTTCTTTTCTTTTCTTTTCCTTTTTTTTTTAATTTTTTTAAGAATATCTTGGTAAAATATGAATATTCATTGCAAATCAATTCAAGAGGAACAATTACAAAAATTAACAATTCAGGATTACACACACAAAAGACAAACACATAGAAATCGTCTTCGTTTTTTTTCTCGCTCTTGCTCCAGATTCATTTCAGGTCATGGTTGACCCAGACCAGCCTCCCTTTTCACCTCTCGACCGGGCGCAACGCCAAACCCATTTCCTCCTGCATTAGTCTCATCAGGGACTTTAATATGTGCCACCCTGTAGGAGGGCAGCCTCTCTGGCACGTGCACAACACACACACACACAAACACACCGCCCCGTCTTGACAGCTCACTCCAATTACTGGCCCTCCCTGTCGCATGGCCTGCATCTCTGCTAAGAGCAGATCACATGTGACCCCGTCCAGCATGCCGCTGGTGGAGGGGGAAGAGGGGGAACCATGCAGGGAACCAGAGTAGTAACACACACCCACACTCACATTTACACACATTAAAGGGACACTGTCCAAAAATTCAGGCCAATCAAAGAGTTTCATTCCAAAATGCGATCTTCAGCTCTTGAAAATATATCTGCCTACTCTGACAAAAACACGACTGGCATGGAAGTAAAGCACATTGCTGCTAATGAGTCATCTTAAAACCTTTGTTTACAAATAGGTTTGTGAAGATTGAATCATCTGTGTTTTTGAAATATTGACAGATGAATTTAAGGCAACAAAGTTTAGACCAAATGGATACCCAGCATATTTATTTTTTGGAGAAAAAATATCCCTTCAAGTCTTAAAATAGGAAGGAATGAGTAATATTATAGGCTGTCTGATTGTAGATGCAGACAGTAAAGGCTGGCTGCTTTTGAAGGGCCTCTTATGAAAATAGTGTACTATAGTTACAGATCAGACAGTTCAACTGAAGCACTAGTTGCACTTGCTAAACAACGCTGGAGTTGTGAGTGAAAGAGCATTTTACTAAAAACTGATTCCTTATCACATCAGATATGACCGCAAGCAAATAGCCAAATTTTACTGTCAAGTCTTGTGGGTAAAACAAAAAAAACTTTAATTCTCAAGAACTCTTAACATGTCACTGTGCATAAAAATATAATATATATATATATATATATAAAAAATCACCTTTTCAATCAACTAATCTCTGGCTTTATACAGTTACATATTGCTTTTTTAAATGCATCTCTTTTACCTGGTGAATGTTTCTCCCCTTTAATATGTCATTTGTCACTGTTTATGTAGATTTAAGGTATGAAACAAAAAAGCTGCTACCTTATAGTGCCAGTAAGCTGTAAGTAGATCTATTTTAAATCTAAATCTAATATATTCTGCAGCAGTGAGAAAAGATACATCACTCAGGACTTCCTGTAATATCGACCATCAGAAGAGGGAGAACCCTAGTGCGATTTGATGTTACAGAGAAAGTGCTGCAGCAGTCAGTCCGTGCAAGTCGTCACCACTGTTTCACAATCAGACAGCAAATATCACTGCAGTGTTAAAAGATGTTGCACCTGATCAGAAACAGAATGTTGTGCATCTTATATGCACATGTGAAGTGCTTCTTCATCCATCCCTCTCTCATCCTCTACACCTCTTTTAATATCTGCAGTGATGGAATTGTTTGCTACAGGGGATGAATTCTGCTTTGTTTCTGTGAACGAGACACTGAAGTCATGCTAATAGATATTTGATCATCAGTTGTGTTTGTGTGTGTGTGTGCCTCTAAAAACCCTGAGGTTTAAGCAAAAGTGGAGTTCATTCCATTTAGCATAAAACAGACACATTTTTACGGTGAAGTATTAACAGGCAAATATTACACAGACTTTTTATTTAGCCAAATACATGAAGATGTTTGTTGATAGGGCCGTGGCCCGGAGTCATGATGTGAGCTTATGTTTTGAGTGCAGTTCTGAATGTTTGTGGCGTCTCTCCTGGCCTCACTGGGAGAACGGCTGTGGCGATGACACGTAATTTAAAAGTACAGATGAGCCCACCGGCTCTCTGCGGACGCTGATACACTGTGGCATACAGAAGACAAAATTAACAAATGGCCCCCTCTTTATTTGTGGTTTGTGTTTGGAATCCCTGTTCAGAAGGGCTGCACATGCTGTCTGAGCGTGTTGTACGGCAGATCTGAGCTTTTGGGACACTGAGCAGCTGTGTGTCCAGTGCTGAACCGGCCTCTTTTTCTTTTTTCTTTTAGTGGAATTCGGGTGACGCTGGAGTTTGCATGTTTTCTGCCAACGTGAACTATAACTTCGCATCTTACTTGTGTCATCTTTGTTTAACTGTATTTTCTGTTGCTAACTAGTGCCTCAAATACTTTTATCCATATAGTGCTGTTTTGGTGGTTTGCAGAATTTAAAAATGTCACGCTACAATTTTTCCAATCTGCCCACCTATCTGCTTTTCCTCTTAGCTCATAAGACCGCTTGCATTTTTAGAAACCACAGAGTTGGCTGTAAAAGACTCAAACTTAAGGTGCCGTGACCCTTCAGAAGTATTTAAACTTTTATCAAAAGAACACAGAGCTCCAAACAGGTTTTCAGAGGCCTCCTAGCACCACTTAAAGCTGTGACTAGTTCTTCCTACAAGCATCTGCTTAGCACTACGAGCTAAAAATGAGAGTGGTGCACACGGTAATGTTTTTTGTCAATGCTTTGCACAACAAATGTTAAGATCTGCTGCATGTGGGCATCACGTGGGAAATGGAGGGGAAGATTTTGGGTGACAAAAAAAAAGTCTAAATGTAAGTCTATCGCCTCACAGGTCGTAAAACAGAGTATCAGCTGGCTCACACATTTTATAAAAGTACCATTGTACCAGGGGAAGGTGCAGTCTATAAACTGGCTCTTCCTTGACAGACAGTGTCTCAGTCAGTCCATTAGCTGTAAACCCAGTTGTCTGGCTGCAGTAGGTTGACTTGGAAGAGGTCTGTCTAACTCACTTCAGCATATATCAGCCCAAGAACAATCTCTCCTCTGTCTGATCCTCCTGGCACCACTCCACGCTGATCCTCCCACGATCTCCCTCTCTTATGATTATTTTATCATTTTAAATTCTTTATGCCGCATTGCCGTGGCATCATCCCCGCTAGAGCAGAGCGGCGCGTTGGCCATACAGTACATTCACACTACAGTTATTTGGACGGCGCTCCGGTGTGGCTCTGTCCCGGTCCCTCGGTTGGATTCTGCTCGTCCATTAGTGCCATCTGTGCCTTCCTGCGCCGTCTGTGAGGGCCCCGTCGACGCCAAAACGATTGGCATTTCTCTGGAACAACCAGAGGGACGGTGCCCAGAGCTTTTAGCTGCCAATGATGTGCACTTACTCTGACAAAACCAGAGAGGATGGGGGTGGGGGGGGTGGAAGCAAGCAGGAGGCCCCGGCAGGAAACAGCTGCACCTACAGTACTGCATCCTACATTTTCAAGCTTCAGGAGATACCACTTATCCCTGCAACAACAGACAGCTGATACAGAGTCAAGAGCTGTGGGTTTTTTTTTTTTTCATTTTTAGACATTTAGCTGGCAGTATTATTTACACTGACTGGAGTGAACAGGTACAGGTTGACATGAAACAGAATAGAAAATTTGTAAATGATATGACACAGCAGATGGCCTCATAGGCCCTCAGTTGAAAGACATGCTGGCAAGCATTTCCCTTTCTGAAGTGCCTTTAAGTAACACTCTGAAGCCCTAAAACCACAAGGATATTTTTATGCAGCAGAACCTGACCTTTCAGGGGCAAACTTAAAGTGAACTTGCACAAAGAAGCAGAATTTATTTCCAAGTTATTGACCTGTACTTGCAGTATTTGGAGATCCAACTATAGCATGCACCATACAAATGTTGTAGGTGTTTGAAGCATGTTCTGAAGTCAAGCGAGCATCTTTCTTTACACATGTTTTGCAAAAGCAGAAAACATGCTGTTACTACTAATATGCTGCAATTCTGCCTCTGCCTTGGCTAGCCCTTTACCTGACAATGCAAGCATTTGTAGATGTAAGGAGGAAGGCAGTTCTCCTTGCCATACCAAAATAATTTGTCAAAAAAGTCAAAAAGCACTTCAGTAAGCTCCCATTCCGATAAGACTGATATGAACAAACAAGAAGAGGTTATACAAGAAAGATTGCTTCACCAAGAAGCTAAAGTTACATGGACTGAAGTCGGAACAACATTGTTTCCAAATGGCTGTGGAAACCTCAATCAAAAATGCACAGAGCCTGACCTCTTTCTTAGCCATCAGTTTCTCTTTTTCTCCACTCAGTAAAACATTCTCTTATCTGCAGGAAATGGGAGCCAGTGACACTCTGACAGTCTGCAGACCATATGCTGCTGCCTGCTAGCATAACTTTTTTACTGCAAGCTGTCGCTCACTCCCTCTCTGCTCCCAGGGTCAGTCAAGTAGCCGTCAGAGCCTGATTGCCCATCAACCACTACTTTACTCACACTAAAACTATTGGACGCGGTGTAGCTTCTTGAAAGGCTTGAGATGTAAATATGCTGCCAGAGGGTGGATTTTTACTGTATATCACCATCAGTTGTTATGGTAAATGTCTGGTATTGCTGTTCTCTCAGGATGATGGTATGAGGGTTATTGTCTGACTTAACATGAACATTATATATTTGTATTACACTGATATAGCCTAGTATGAAACTAAGTTTAACTGTTAAAAGGCACATCGGTGTACAGCACTCAGTGTCCCCGTCATTCAGAGGGCGTTGACTCCAGAGTCTCATGTTCTCAGTTTAGTCAAACTTCAAACCACAGGTAGGACTGTGCATCAAGCTAAACGAGTCCAATTTAAACTAGTACTCAAAGATGCCACTGGATACTGGGTCAGTCTTTTAGTCTTGTTTACCTTAGTTGACCAGATTTCGCATAATTTAAATGACACCACTTCTGGTCTCTGACTGGATTTGAACAAGGGATGTTTCCGTAATTTGTTTTTGTCCACTAGACCAGCAGGGGCGTTCCAAGAAATGAGTTGAAGACAAATAATTTTAACTTTCTGTAAATTACTTCGTTTAGCATTTTTCTTTCTTTCACAACCCCTTTGTGTCATTGCTAGAGACTTTTACTTTGAAAGACCAATTTGGTTTTTAAAGGCAGATTTTATGTCCTATCTGCACATAACTTTAGTTCTGAGCTCATTCAAGCAGATAACAAACATTTTAGTTTTTACAATGGTACATACATGTGTCAGAGAATAAATAAGAATACATGACTGTCAAGAACTGCTGTCTAGCAATGTATTTTCTTAGTTAGAATTGAATATTGCTGCTGTTGAGATTCTGTAATGGTACACCAGAAATGATTCCGTCTTGAATCTCTAGGACTAAAGGTGTCATATACGTTATGACCTAAAGTATGTTCATAACTCTGTGCACTTTGTAATGCACCTTTGCACAAGCCAGCTCCATAAAGAAATGGGTTTCTCAGTTTGTTATGGATGAACCTCACTGGTCTGCACAGAGCTCTGACCTCAACCTCATCCAACACCTTTTGTATGAAGTGGAACATGAACACTATCAACATCAGTGTTGGAGCCCACCAATGCTCTTTGGGCTGAATGGGAGCAAATCCCTGTAGCAAGGTTGTCAAATGTCTCCTGAGGTCTGAAGCCAGCAGAGTGGAGGCTGTTTCACCTGCTGATTTATGTGCCTGGGCTTGGGAAACAGTCACAAATGGGTGTAATGTTATTCATGGATGTCCATTAATTTTTGGCTATGCTTTTAGCAAGGATACAAAAACGTATCAAAGTTCAAATACAAAGAAATATCAAAGTTCTTAAAAAATACAAAAGTCTTATTCATATGTGTTATAGCCCTATGCACTAGTAAAACATGTAAACACAGTGTATTTATAACAACAAAAGGACAAAAAGCTATAGATAGAAACTCTCTTCTGTTTTGGAACAGGAAAAAACTTCATCCAGCCTCCTTCAGTTTCTCCTTAACTTCACAGTTGTGAAAGGAGTAACTATTTTTTATATGTTGTCCTCCCATGTACCTTATGTGCTTGTATAATCTTTATTCATCTCTTTACAATGAGAAGAGATGCCCGAGTTGTCAGCGAGCATCATGTATTTGGCCGAGTCTCAGGTGGCTCTGATTTCCCAGCAGGCCAGATGGCAGCGCTGTGTGGGCAGTGTGTGTGTGTGTGGACGAGGGGCTGTGAGAAGAGGGCCAGCAGCCTCGTGGAGGGAGGATTGCTCACACCCTGGCTCTCTCCTCTGTCCCCGTGCAGCTGTGCTTCTCCCTTCAACTTGAACTTTTAATTTGTTCAATATGTGGCAGAGAGCACAGAGTAAAACAGAACACATGTCTGGTGGCTGAAGCTCGACAGGCACGGACAGTTCACACTTCTTCTTCTTTTTTTTATTCAAAGAGTACTTTTTTATACTAATTGTAGTGTACCTGCAGATGTACCTGCAGGGATCTGTTTAATCAATCAATTGAAAAAAAAAAAAAATTAATCCAGGTTGGTAAACCCTGGATTAGAAGAGAAACCACCATAGTTACCATACCGTCAAGACAGAAGTGATCCCTGAAGAAAAACCCATAAATGGCACCATTGACGCTTATTTAGCTTATTTGTTGTCCAAAACGTGGCCATTTTCTAACTCACCGTCAACTAGAATGGCAACAAAAATTGTAAAAACATGTCACACATAATAATCTTTTACAAGTTTGGGATTGTAATTCCCAATTCCTTTATGTACTTTATTTAATAGTCACTTCACGCACTGAAAGATATAAGTAGCGATTGTTCAAAAATGGAAAGACACATTTACCTTTAGCAGACACTTTTGTCCAAAGCGACTCACAGTAATCCATTAAAACACCGATGGCAGTGGCTGCCATGCAAGATGCCGTTTGGGGTTCAGTATCTTGCACAAAGACTTTTCAACGTGCGCACCAGGGGAATCGAACCAGCGGCCCTCCGACAACAAGATGCTGGCTCTATCCCCGAGCCACAGCTGCCCCACAGTAGTGTATCTAGAGATGCACCAGTCAGCTCGGGTAATAGTTTCTCATTGACTGTTGACCAACCTTGTAGAAAATTGTGACACAACAAAACCTCCACTTTGTTCAAGGGTGATGTTCCCAATATCATCTTGCACTAATATCATCTTGCAACATCCTGATCTCTGAAAACCCCTTTCCCAGACCTATTCAGGTGGACATGTATCAGCAGTACACACTGCAGGTACTGTAGTCCATGCAATAAAAAGTGGAGCATCTACATCAATTATATGAGTTCTTATGGTGCAAAATTTCCTGTTTAGCTCATTAACATTTTGTCAGAACAACAAACAAGCGTTAGAGTAATGTGATGAGAATTGCAGTCGTCCTGTTGCTGTTGGATTAAGTAAGCCCTCGATTAACTAAGCTACTGTATAGGCTGCAAAGCTCTAATGTGAAAAAAAGTCTCTGTTCTGGTAATAAAATCTTTCAAAGCCTGTAGCTTATCACTGCAAAATAAGCATCTTGCAACTGGATTACAACTCTCATGCTTGCAAGTGTTTTCACACTACAGTCCAGATGGGAGATTCGTTCTGTAACCTAAATGGATGCCTTCTTTCATGCAACTTTTTGTCGTCTATGATATCATAAATGGGACAAACTATACGATCAATTAATAAGACAATCCAATACAAACATTTGGAAGAGAGCTAGCTCACCATCAGCTGTGTTTATTTCCTGTTGTTTGTCTCCCAAAAATGTTGAGGAGATTCGTTTCGAACTGGTTCCGAGCATCACGAAGAGACAAACACATGGCGACTTAATTTTTCAGTTGTAGTTTTGTTTAATTTACAGATCACAGAAGATGTCTAGATTATTTCCTAAATTAGAGAAGGAAAGCAAAGGAAGAAACACACATGGGTGTAACTTCCAGGGCCTGAGTCACACTGTGGATCAGATCCTACCATGCAAGAAATGTCATACCCAAGTTTTATAAATGTGTTGATGTTCTGGTTGTTAAGGTGAACTGACAGTTTGGGCACCATCCGCCATGGAGCCGCTGTACAAAAAACCTCAATTCAAAACCTGCCACAATGAATGGATTCAGCTCTGGATAAATAGTGTTACTAATGTTTACTTTCCATTTCTTCGGAGTTGGAATATGTGTCCAGTTGCAACCTACAGCTGAGCCTGCTCACTAAAAGCTTTTCTTGAACTCTGGAGATGTCAGAACAAACATTTCAAAGACTTCAAATTTCCTCTTTACTGGTGTCCATGCCAACAATAGAAACATAGTTTACGTTCAGTAATTTCTTGAATAAGTGAATGATTGTTTGCATACAATGAAGATCATGAAGCCAGCCAGCATTTCCTGCGTTTGTATGAAGTTTTATGAAGAGTTTACACAACCATCCAGCCATTGTTGACTCGAGTGAATTTATCACAGGTCCCATCTTTAGCAAGGAAATAGGAAGTGGACCTACAGACCTATAACATTGCATTTCTTGGACATTAGATAAAGAGAGCAGACATTGTCATCTACCCAGAAATGTTATGCAGAATAAATAAATACTCTTTATTGAGGTTAGGGAGCTAAATTGTAACCAGATGTTCAATTTATAATGTTATAGGTCTTAAAACCCCACCCAGGCTAAACAGATCATCAGAATAAATGGTTGCAGTTGACATTTCTGCATGGATATGTTGAAACATTACTGACAAAACTTCCTTTTCGTTCAACTTTTAATTTTATGTTGAGACAATGCTGTGCTAATGATCTTGGATTTTTTTGAAAACATATTTGATTTTGATTTTGGTTACCTCATTCTGTCGCCACAAACACAGCTGGATATTGTCCCGACATCTGCCTGAGATTACCCAGTGATTTCACACTAAAAATGTTACGACAACATCTCAAACAGTGGTCGTTGGCTTGGCAGCCATCAGCTGTTGCGCCACCACCATCCCCTCTACGACCGGACATGATGGTCCACTAGTATACATGTAATGTGAACGTGATTTTATATGAGTTGTAAACAATATCAATATGATTTATATGACGTGTACAAATAACAGGGTTGCCCAGTCAGTCATCAATTTGCAGACAGTTCAGCCACTAGAAACAAAAATATTCCCCTGTATCATCGATTCTTTCCCAGAAACCTTCCCAAACACTATTTTGACAAGAATGATAATTATTTAAAATCTCCATGCAGTATTTCTTGCTATGAGTGTTACGAGCTCAAAAACGCATTAAACAGCAGAGTTTGGTCTGAGCTTGAAGTTGCTTCTGTCTGCTTTCAGAATCTCGCAGCCTCGTGCTGCGTAGCTCCTCAGAGAGTTGCAGCTCTGGGGGACTCAAGCTGCTCAGGGTGCGAAACACTGCGAGAGATGAGAATCAAAATCACACACATACAGTCACACTCTCTCCACTTCACTTCTGGAGCTCTGCCTCAAGTTACAAGCCAACAGTCCAAGTGACAAACATGTTGTCTGAGGACTGGGCAAATGTGGACCTCTGCAGCTCCTGTCAACACGCAGCGAGGGTTCCCGCTAACAAGACTTGAGTGTAGGTGGCTAAAACTCCTCTTAGTGAAGTATTCAGCATTCAGAGTTGGTGTTGGGACTTGAGAAGATAATTTTCAGTTGCTCAGATTATTGACGATATAAGAGAACATAATTTTAAATATTCAAGAATGCTGTAATTTTTGGCAGCATTTTAACTCTTTGTTCTGGCTCAAAATGTTTTTATTGATGTTGCAGTTAGCAGTCAGTAAATTGATGAGAAAATTAATCCACAGCTTTGATAAGTGATTAATCATTTTAAGTAGTAAAAAAGCCAAATTTGTTGAGTACGTTTCAGCTTCGTCAGGGGCATTTTACAGCTTTTCTCCACCTCAAAACGTCATATGCTGAAAATTTAGCAGAGACATTTTTTTTGACAAAAAAAAACAAATGAAAGATGAGATTTTAAGGTTAAAACTGTACATTACTTTATTTTCAGTCATTTGAAACACCTATGAATAACTTAAAAAATGTCAGTCAGCTGGTAATCATTAGTTTAGGCAATGATTTTCATACCTGTGTTGCAAACGATCTACTTCTATGTGTTGGACCTCTCAGGACTATTGTTTAATTTGATGTCAATATTCAATATATTCTCATTTATTTCAATAGAACGTCAGTGGAGTGTCAGTAATGAACCTTATTAATCACAGTCTTCATTTGGAAAGTCAATGCCTCTCTCTGACCCCTCCACCTCGCCCCCTCCTCTTGTCTCTTCACCTCTCCATCTCTCCACCTGACTCATCCACCCGTCTATCTGCAGTCACGCTCCCATCCGTCTGATGAGATTTTACTGACATTTCATGCTGACATATTCAGACTATTGTTCTGCCACTCCGGGTGGCACAGGTGGGCCTCCATCTCTCCAACATGGCCCAGTTACAAGGCGGCACTCCCTGCCAAGTCAGGCCCCGCTCATCCGGGAACAGGGGAGCTGGAATGGGTTTGACCGTATTGTGCTGCACCTGCTTCGCCCTCGCACCAGATCCCCCTGCTTCGCCTGCCATTCTGCTGCCGGAGAGAGCACTTCTTCCCTCACCGAGCCCCTGCACCGTAAAACCCGTAAAATCCACTGAACTTAGCCGCTCTGATGGCCGCGGCCAAAACAGCATCTGATGTGCCTTATTTGTTGACTGTGTGAGATTAGTTGCAGAGGGTACACGTCGAGGGGCTTACCATACAGAGATGGAGCGTATCCCCCACCCCTCCACCAAACACCCACCAGCCCTGCCAAATAATGAGAAATGGAGGATTCTCCAGCTTGTCTAAAGCCCTCGTCACAGTCGGTCCGTGCACACTTCTGCTCCGGAGCCAGACTGTAGTGCAGATACAGTAAGAGCTCCCACACCAGAGGAACTGGCTGCTGACTTCTGTGTTCACCCTGCAGCTCAGGAGCCAACGTCCTGGTCATCTCCCTCCGTAATACCTCAATGGGAAGCAGCCACCTGGACTGTGTGAGGCATGCATGTGCAAGAATGTGCTTTTCTGTTCTCAAACAGAGTAAAGGCAGAGATGTGCAATTCAAATATGTACACACGTTGTAATGCCAATTCAGTGAATCAGGTCTTTTAAACTTGAAACTCTGTGCCATTCAAAACTTTGCAGTCAAACATTTCCTGGTCTGGAAATTACAACCAAAATTGATATCTAAATGTAGTTTTTTCCCCCAATTTTGTATTTATTCTTCCACTTCAGGGACAATCAAAGCATAATAGTCTATATGAAAATTGTTGTATCTAAAAATTGTTGTAACTATTAATGACAAAATACGAATTTTCCCCAAAAAGTAAAAAAAAAACAGTATAGAAATGTCTTTGTCAACCAAGTCAACTCATTAAATGTGTAGTCAACACCTGTTGGGACAAAAGATACAGCAACAGCCGATATGTCCAGCACTGTGATGACAGAGCAGAAAAATATACTTTCATGTTATGTTGTTGTTCTTGCTGGACAGGACACACATCCTTACAGTGCCATAGCCTGTATTATTACTATGACAACCAATGTAGTCGATAAGCAAATGCTCACATTTGTCCAAACACGATATTTGGAGATCAGGTCTGGACAATAAGAACTAATCAGTCTGGTAATCCAGAGAGCAGGAGGCACAGCGAGAGGGAGAGGAGACCAGAGTACATTCACATAAGAAGCCAGGTTCAGGTAGGACATGTTTTTACGGTACATGTAGTTTGTACAATGATCACATTTCTTTTTGAGTTTTTTTCACCTATTTGTATTCTATGAAAGGTTTATTTTGTACAACCTGGTTTGTGTTTTGAAGCCCCTGATCTTTTTTTTTGGACTAGACACACAGCGAGAGGACAGTCTCTGTGGTGTGAGCGGGCAGTTTTTCGAGCTGTGGAAACCATCTTATTCAGACTGATTCATTTCAGTGTCAGTGGGTTCAGTGGTTTTGGAAACAAGAATCATCCTGGCTCTCTGTGATACTTTCTCTGTCTCAAGTCTTCGACAGCAGGTAGTAATTCAGGCACGAGTCCACGTGGCCAAAAAATGAGGCTCTGTTGACATTGTGTCTTTAAACTTTTAACCTGCTCTTTTTGTTTACAAGTCCCCCCCCCATCATTGCGTGGCTTTCATCAAGGACACTCTTGTATTTTACTTGTTGTATTTTAAAGAAGGGGATCAAGAACAAGAAAGCACCTCACTTAAAGAACCACTCTTTAACCAAGATATTGTCCCAGTAGAACAGTTTACATTGAGGTCTGTGGATCATCAGGCACAGCTGGGACATTGTTTGCGTTGTACATTTTGAGTCATTTTTCACTGCTTCGAGTTTTGCAAACAACATTCCAATCACCCTCATTGCACTGGTCATGTGCATGGATTGATGGATTACTACGAAGTTTGAAATTGTGAGGTGTTCTATTTTCTGTTGGATCTCCCTTTTAGGAATAATCCTGCTTTGGCTGTTGACCCAGACACTGTTTGCAGATATGAGCTAGCCCTTGTTTGCTACACTGATGCTGCCCAGTAAATATTTATAACCAGTCAAAGGATGCAGGGGACAAATTTCCAACGAAGACTAATGACTACCTTTACGATGTTGTAATGAGGTTACAGTGAGCACATGTAAACACACTGATGGAGGTACAGCGAGTCAGAGTTGTGTGTGAGTGTGAGGTTGGAGGCCTGCTGGCTGTTGAGGATTCGCTGTGCGAGAGCTCCCTCTTGGTGCCAGTCGGCCTACTGTCGGTGAACAGGCTGCTGCTGCTGCTGCTGTACTGAGAGGCTCAGACAGCTGCCTGGACGCGTGCACACACACACACACACACACACAGGGAGAGTTAATTAAAATGCTGTAAAGGTTGCGTCTACAGTGAAGATAAAGTGTCGTTGTTCTCAGA
>OMLP01029140.1:55775-66655 GCA_900302685.1 Spondyliosoma cantharus | reverse complement strand
TCATTCAGAACAAACGAGTGTCTATCCTCGCTGTCACAGTTTTTAATGAGTTTCTGAGTAACAACAGATGCATATCGCACAAATGAATGGGATATATCTGGCTTTGACAACATGTGTAATATCTGTTTATATTGCTCATCTTATTCTATGAGGTGATCTCTCCTGAGATACTTTAATAATCACTGTTATTATATCTGTTAATCGAACCAAATCATTAATGTGGGTATTTTCTTCAGCGCCGTTCCCATTTTCAGCCATGACAAGAAGGAGTCAAGGCCACATGTGTCACGTATCCGTCGTCTTCTTCCTGTAATGCGATCCCGCACCTCGAGATGGAGAAATTTGCAGAAGTCCCCTCCGACGGCGAGCGTTCGCCGCGCGGCAACGTGCTCGAACAAGCAAGTGGGGCCTCATATCCTCTGATCAATATCGCAAGCTGTGAAGCATTGCCACGGCTGAATTAATAATACGCTTTCTTTGTAAAATAATGCATGAGCCTCGGCAGGAAAAAAAAAAAAGAAGTAATGGTCACACGTATGTGAAAAAACAGACGCCCTCTGAATCTCCACACCTCATTACGAAGCATGCATAATGCATCTTAGGTGGGATTATAATTACTTGTATGTTGTTTTTTTCCCTCTGACCTGAAACATTGCTCCTGCGAGCTGCAGCGCTGGTATATTCAGCGATGCCCCGCGGCCTTGAACCCTAATTGGTCTCAGAGCTCGTGTCACTTTGCAAATTTTAAGCGTAATTTACGGCGGCTAACTGCCCTCTCGAAAGCACTTTGGAGGGACGCGCTCGCCACATTTTCGTCGCCGCAAGTATTTGCCTTTGATTCACTTTGCCACCTTCTGACCTCTCATTTCCCCCCCCCGTGACACATTTTGATCAATAGGTAAGACAAATGCTTATAACCTTGGTTTGACCCTCCTCTGATCCTGCTAGCTGGGACATAACTGTGTATGCAGCGCAAAAAGTGCGTGTGTGTGTGTGTGTGTGTGTGTGTGTGAGTGTTCGGCAGATGAAGCAGTATGTCGATACACCTGAGAGTGTATATTATTTGATGCTTGTTTGGCTACTTTACTTTACTTTACACGCTCCACTGCAGCAATTGGGTGATGATCCAATATAGCGCTGAAGTAAAATTGATAAGTTTGCATCCCAATTCCCCAAACGTACATATTAGCCTATAAGTGTATCAATACTTTTATATACTTACATTTCAGGGCATTTAGCAGACGCTGTTGTCCAAAGCGACTTACGGTAATTCACACGTTGATGGTGGGCGGCTGCCGCGCAACGTGCCGACCAGAACATCAGGGGAAACGAACCAGCAACCTTCCGATAATAAGAAACTGTCGGATTGGTTTTGGTTTATTTTACATTAACTGACTGGAGGCGAGTTTAATTTCTATTTTTCTGTCCCCCATGGTGACATTTGTCCTCTGCTATCTGAACTCTCCTTCACAGGTTGTTTTTTTAAAACTGTTTTTGTGTTTATTATAGTGTTACACTCAGAACCATATGGAAAGTAATAACAACGCGGTACTTGGATGATTACAATCTTTCCTTTTATAGCCAAGGCATGTTCAGGAGAGCCATTCTCGTGTTTTCAATCTACTTGTCAGATCGTTTGCTGTGGCAACAGCAGCGCGTGATGACGCAGCGGCCGGTAGCTCCCTCATGTCTGGTCGCAGGAACAGGAAATGGACTCGGGCTGGCAAACTGACGCGAAATCAGACACCGTTTCCTGTCTCGAGCTGACGCATTAAGCGTGTAGACCGCGGGCGCCATTTTACCCTGCAGAGTTTTGAACTGCTGGTCTGGATCGGTTAGTCAGTTTGTACATTTAGTGTTTGTAACGTAACGTATGAAAACATCTCAACAGAGGACAGGCTGCTGAGATGAACTCTGTGAATCTGACCTCTGACCCAGAGACCCTGTTGCTGTGCGTTCAGACCGAAAGCGCACAAAGAGGGAAACACGCCTTGCTCGCCCTGCCCAAGTCGCTTATGTCGCCTTTGTCGCCCTGTTCGTTAGCGGTGTGAGCAGTCTCGACGTGACGTATACGCGTGGTTAGGTGGAGGAGTTGTTGAGAGGCACTTCTGATGGAGCTGAGCTACGTGACAAAAATACTACGATGTGTTACAGGCTAATTACTCTGGCTCTGGAGTAATTAGTAAGATAATTACATTTACACGTGTCGTTCATTGGGTTTTGAAGCGACTGCGACTTCTTCCTCCTGGATTCTTTTTTCCCCGTTTCAAATCGTTTTATTTACTTGCCGAGTTTCATTTCACCTTTGTTGGTGAAACACAAAGGAGGGAAGGAAAAAAAAAAAAATAATGTCCTCACACAATGCCACATTCTCTGGCCCGTAAAGCTCCGCTGACAGTGACAATGTGTCGCTGAAATTAGAAAAGCCTTGTCAGGTAGGGCATCTGTTGCGGATGTAATGATCACACTCTGATGATGCACAGCTGCAGGCTATTATCGTCATCCCACAAACGACAGAGGAATCCCTTACTCAAGAGAGACGCGCTGAAAAGAGAGAATCATCCCAGGCATCCGCCGAGTGGAGACATTTAGGATTCATTTCATCATGAGATCACAAGCCGTCGCATGGACGCGGCTCTATAGCGGAGAGCACGGGGGGGGTAACATCTGAGCGAGCCGCCGCCTGGCAGAGCGTGAGGGGGGGAAATATCTCCGAGAGCAGAGAAGAAAGGAAGAAAGGAAAAGGTGAGCGAAAGAGAGAGGGAGGTCACGGCCACCCGCCGGTCAGAAGGCGAGGAAGCGGTCGGCGTAATCAGTTATTGACCTTTTCAAATTAAATCACTCCTGCCAGAACGTCACCTTTTAGGGGTCTGAGAACGCCTTAACCGTCGGTTATGAAAGACTAAACGCCGTCAGCATCAACCCCGCGGAACAAAGTGATGAGTGGGAGTGTGTTTTTCTCGCAATCAAGTGTTGTATGTGCCGGAGTTACAGAAGCTTTCAGGCTTAAATGTTAGAAATAATGAATGGATTTAAGTTGAACTACAGTTACCTCCCTCATTGAGAAACAAGCATCAAATCTAAAGGAGGATATTTCTTTCACCGAAGCCCCGTCGGAAGAATGAACCGCCGATGATGTTCACATTCAAACACGACATCTGCACCAAAATAACAATCGTGCAACACATTTCATATCACATTCATATTACATGTAGTGTATGAGCTGACAGGTGTTGGCATCATGAGTTTAGGTGGGAAGGCTGATAAGCCGGTGACCACCGTTCGAGACTGCGTTTCAATGTTTCACCAGCACCGCAACTTGGACAATTTCAAGCCACGTTTCTGTCGACAAAACCAGGTGTTTTTAGTGAGATGTCAGGAAGTTTCCAGCCACGCTCATCGAAACGAAACCAGTACATTTTTGACGAGGCGCCGCACGATTTCCCGCCTTGTTTGTGGGGACAAAAGACAGATATTATCGGGACGTTTTCAGCCATGTTTAGCAATGTTTTTGCCGTGTTTAAAACTGGAATATTTTTGCAGAGACGCTGTAACATTACAGTCATGTCTGCGGCAACATTACCAGGTATTGTAGGCTAAAACATGATCTTTACCTAACCCTATGTTTTTTTTGTTACCAGACCAACATAAACAAATGTAAAGTTTGAGCATGTCCTCGGTTTGGAGAAAAGCACAATTTCTTTTTCCGCTGATCAGTTTGTTCGCTGAGTTGCTACGCTGTTGAAGCATTGCAGAAACGGGCCACACAAATAGGCTGATTTTACACAAGGTTTCAAAACCGCAAGCCTATTAAACCCAAATCTTTTCAAACCGAGGAAGCCACGTATCTCCAGAAATGAATATTCTTTTACTTCCAATGACCCTGAACGAGCTGAGCGATTTAGAAGAGGGATAACTAGATGTTTTTATTCCCGTCCATATTGGTGCATTTCAGTGCTTGAACAACAATATTTCCACTTCAGCATTATCGACAGCTGCCAGTCACGCCGGCAAATCTTCCCGGACTGCAGCAAAGAGAAGTCCTCTCATTCACGTCGACGTATGCCGTAGTCTGAGTGAGACGACCTCTCCGTTTCTTCCTCGACAAAACTCCTCAGCACAGCATTTTCTTTTTAATTAGCGCATAAATCATCTTCAACTCGTACAAAATGTTTCCACGTTCCAAAACTCTTCACTTTCACTCAGACTCTCACTGCATTATAAATCATGTGTGTGTGTGTGTGTGTGTGTGGGGTGTATTCATATTGATATATGATCATGATCTGAGCTGGTTCTGGCTTCACCTCGCTGCCCTGTAACAGAAAGTTACGATCGAATCAGCAGCAGAGCGTTTCACTTATTTCACTCTCGCGAAAGTTTGAACCAATCCAGTGGAACTGCACGTTTAACTCTTAACATGTAATCTCATCACCATGTATAATGTACTATGTGTAATGTAATCTCTATAATCTTTAATCTGTAGTCTTGAGAACACCGGTTCTCTTTAAAGCTACAAAACTTAACATATTTAATGTCGTAGCATAACTTTAACAGACCCCAACTATAAATTGTGGCTCAGTTTACTACAAGGAAGCTTTAACTGGTTGTGCAACAGCCTCAAATGTTAAATACTACATAAGCAAAAACTTCAGCGAGAAGACTAGTGGAAGACTATTCTTAATTCCAGGGCCACTGGGTCGGATTTTGACTGATCTGGATCAGATAAAAATTAAAGTGAAAGGTGTTGCGGACCGACTGAGGAAAGAAGCTGCTCTGTAGTCTGGCGGTAAAGTACGTCACTCTTCTATTCTTTCACAACTTCCAAAAAAAAAAATCACGCGCTAGCCAGATCAAGATCTTAGACACAAGTCGGTGCCGCTCGTCACACGCTCGACGACACTTTTGACGATGGAAGCTATCACATCTTCACTAAACTGGTAATACCTGAGTAACTGAGTTCCTTCCTCTCCGAAACCTAATTCACCTGAAGCAGAAGTAACAAACCGTACATTTCTTTGTCTGCATGACTTTACTGTAATCTTTGTGCCTTCATCAAATATGCAACACCCAGTTGGTTTCAGAACGGTTACAACTTCAGTGCTTTTCTAAGTACAGTATTGAGTTTTAATTAAGTTTTATGGGGAGAAGGTGTAATTTGTATGCATATCAAAGTGGTCTCTGTGGGGCTCCAAACGACAGAAGAATTAAACTAAGTTAGCATCACTGCGATGTCCAATTAAGACTTTCAAAATAAAGCTCGCTGACAAACATTTTCTCTAATCACATTTTGGACAGCAGCTTAGTTACATTTAGGCACCGAAGCTACTCGGTTAGGTTCGGGAGTTTCGTCATATATGAGACTCAAACTTCTGGGTCTCCTGGATGGAGGTTCTGTGTTTGATCCACCTAACCGCACCATCGACGTTGACATTTCTCCCCTCTTTCTGATACTAAGCTTCAGGGGGGGCCTCTGGAGCCACACCTGCAGCGTTATAGTTTGAAGTTTGGCCCCTTTGACCAAGCTGCCATATTTGATGTGTTGGTGCAGGGCGAAAGGTGACAAACCCACAAACAACTATCGTCCAACTTCTTAATCAATCTCAGCTCTACGCTGTGTCTCTCTCTCGCTGCTCTCATCGGTGTTGCAAACACAACAGGAAGCTATTAAGTAAAAAGAAATCATCTTTATCGGGTGGTAAAATGTCAGTGTTGTGTTTGGCAGCCTGTTCCCTCGGCCTCTAAGTGACCCAAAAAAAATGTTAATGGAGATTTAGGGCTAAAACAAACCTGGCAGGGATGAATTTTAATTGGAGTAAAACGCGGCACCCCATTTAGCAGTGATCCAGTTGCCGACCGGAGTCTTGTGTGAATAATAATGACTTCGTAATGTGTCTGAAAATCTGAATAAATGTGCTTTTTCGGGGATGGCAGTTCGTTCACTCTACCTCAGGATGAAGAGGAGCTAAAGAAATGGCCAAAAAAAACCTCCCCCCCCCTCACCTGTCTTAAAATACCTCTTTGGACATGACAGGGAGACATGAATGCAACGCTACATATTTCAGTTGTATCGCCGCTGACCTGCCGAGACACGGAAAGACAATTATAGGAGAAGAAGATGACAAGCTTGTCAGCATGACGGCTCACTGTGAATTCCATTTTGTCCTCCAAGCCTTTATTCACCATGAGTCACACCTGATTGAACCTCCACAGGGGAATGAAGAGCAGGCATTGTAGCCGACTTACTCTTCCCATTTGTCTCAAATCCACATGTTGTGATACAGCCGAGCGCGCGCTCGGAATACAAAAGAACACGGTGGCTGTAGATTAGAGGCGAATGATATGGAAAAACAAATCATGCTGCGGTTATTTCGACAGATATGAGTCAGGATTTTAATGGGAATCTTAGTTCTTCGGCTCATTTCGCTGAATTGTATTTATCGAATCAAAATAAGATGGTGATGATGATGTGATTTTCTTAGCTGGGCAAGTCTTTGTAGCATCGCGATGTTTTTAATGCCAGTGTGCTTTCGTACGTCCATCTCTACGCCCCCCATTCTTATGAACCCGATATCTAAAGAACGTCGTGAGGAAATTTGCTTAAATTTGGTACAAATGCCCACTTGGACTTGGAGTTTGGTGTGCAAAGGTCAGAGGTCAAGGTCGTTGCGACATCACGGCATTCCCATCCTCCTCGTGAATCTCAAGACGGAATTGAAATGTGGTGCTTACATTCGTTTGGACTCAAGGATGATCTTACTCGATGTTGGCGACCACACAAAACACACTCTTGACCGCAACTGAAGTATTCATACGACAATTATGATGTCTAATAGGATAAAATGATGACGTTGTGACACTGGATGTCCAATGGTTCAAAGGTTAAATACCCTGTGACATCACAATGTTCTGCCCAGTATTCAATAACAGCTCAGGAGAAGCAACACGACGGCGTACGACCACGAGGCTGGGAATTTCCAGCCCCTGTTTTGCATTTAAATCTACACATTTGTACAAGACGTTCACGCGAACTCCAAAAACTAACTCTAACAAATGAATTGCACAACAACAACAAAAAAAAAAAGGGGGGGAATAGCGAAATAACCAGAAGGGAAACAATGGAGAGAAAACAAAGTCCATGTTGGCGGGAGAAGAAAGAGACACAACAGAAAACACTTGGGGGACATTCTCACCACGAATGGATGTGATAGATTAGGATTGTGGAGCCATTTGTAATTGGTGAGTCACAGATGGTGAGTCAGAGGGAGAGACGTAGACAAGGGGGGGAGTTTGTGGGGAAGAAGTGGAGGTCAAGAGAAGAAAGAAGTGTCTGCAAACAGGAGCCGGAGATTCTCACTCAAGCCGCCGTCTTCATTTAAGCGAGCCTGCGTCAGTGCGGGAAGGCGCTCTGCCAAGATTTACTCCGTTTCTCAAAGGTGAGAATTAAACATGCGAAGGGATCGCAGAGGCAGTTGATTATTCGCGAGCAGATTAATTACACTCGTCCACGCGGCATCAGGGGTGACGGACCTGCTTGATGCGGTAAGCAGGTGGTGGGCGTTGCGTGTCGGTTTTTTCAGGGAGGGTTACGGGGTTAAAACATCACAGATCCAATTAACCCGCGACGCCAGAGGTCCGAGTCAGGAAAAAAAAAAACACAGCGCTGCGGGTTCACGGAGCAGAATATTTCCAAATGAAACAATTCTGCGAGCGTATTAGCAACTGCGTTAAGTTTTAATTGTCTCTCCTCGTAACTGTCAGTGTTCAATGACTCATACTTCAGAGAGACTGGGCATGAAACTGCAAATGTGATAAAAAAAAAGAGCTTTAACTCAATCGGTATTTCAGATAACCGGCTTCACAGCAGCTGCGCCGTGATTGAAATCAATCACTGAGGCCCCAAATAATGATCTGAAAAAAAAAAAAAAACAACCCTCAGATCCATCCCACCCGTCTGCATTGTGTTCTTCTGAGACGCACCTCCAGCGCATATATTATAGATGTTTACAACGGAACTGCGCTCGGTCCGCGGACGCCTGTGGGCTTCCTCGATCCCCGGGGTCGCCACTGGGACAGCTGTTCGTATAAACTCAACAGGTGTTGTTGGTCTCTGCCGAGAGCCACGCCGTCTCTTTCCCCCTTGTTTTCCTCTCTCCTCCATGCTCAGCCACATCTTTGATTTCACCTCGCCCAAAACATCTGTCCGCGTCTCGTCCAACTCCGAGAGATCCTAAACATACATGGTGCGAGCGGACGGGTTACTGCCTTGGCGGCTTTTTTTTTTCACGCGGTGCGGATCCCCACGAGAAGAAAAAACTAACAGATACCTGCGCTGAATATTTAATTCCATAAGAGAAACATGAGATGAGCCGGGCACGTTTTTTTTTTCTCTCCAGTCAGCACGGTCTGTAAAGAATAAAATATGTTATACGATCGGTTGAAAAGAAATACAAGGAGCTGTCTCAAGGTTCAGGATTTATTCCAATATGTGTAGCACATTCTACAATATGTATGAAATGTGCTGGCGAGCAACAATATGACAGTTCATCATATGAAGCCTGAGGCACTTTAGCTACCTGCTGCACCTACAGTGGAATAGACAAAATGCAGCTTCAGCCCACAGTTCCTGAATTGTTCATGTCGGTGGAGAGCCCGTAGCTATCTGCAGCTAATTTTTTCCAATGCTGTATCTCAAAGTACGTGACCGCAGAAGTCCAAAAAAATAAATAAATAAAATAAATAAATAAATCTAATTGACTTTTGCTACAATCCATTTGGGAGCAAAGAGGTGATGATCCCTTGTTAACACAAGCGCAAGAGCTGATTTAATTTAACGTTCGATTTTATGTCCCGCATATCCTGCAGCAAAGAATCAGAGGGAACGTCCGTGCACTACATTTTTGGAAGTCCTTTTTTTTCTCCCCCCTCCCCCCACTAATTGCTCTTGACATATGTTCTGCGGCGTAACCTACGGCTGCTTTTGGTATCTTCAAAACTCCTCAAAAAAGTCTGAGACTAGATTCTATCATTTTTTTTTTTATGTAAATTTGGCAAAAGGAGCTGCAAGGATCCGTAAGACGTAACGTCTACGTGCTGCGTTGAAGAGACGTCCGCTGGATTAGCACGCTAACCGGCTAGCCCCCGCCCTGCCTTTCAAACCACGACGCTGTGTAGAAATTGACAAGATTCAGATTCAATGTCGCGTGTTTAAAAACCTTGTATCTTGAAGTAAACACGTGCGTAACGTAGAGTGGCGGAGCGGCTGTGACGGACGCATCGTTCGCACCGTTGCCGTGTGTTAGAAGCTGTAGTTTTAACGCCGTCTGCATTCACGTTTCCTTCTCATGCTGAACTGAAGTTAAGCTGCTTGATTCTGTTGTTAAAGGTTCATAAAACTTAAACCACATAAATCCCACCGCAATCACCTCCGCTTTGTTGGAAATAAATCCTTCACTCACAGAGTCGGCTACGAAATCGTTTTTTTGGCTCGGCGCCCTCGTTTTGCCCGCTGCCAAATTCTCTCACTTCCACTTCAGACCTCCGTCTGCTGCGCCTCTTCACCCCCCCGGAGTCGTCGTCCCAGACAGAGTCGCTGTAAATCGCCCCGTTACTGTATCTCCTGTCCTCAAACTGGCATCTGTCAGTCTCATACCCCTGTGGTGTCGAGCCGTGTTCTCCGGGAAGCCGAGGCTGAGCTGAGCTGACAGCAGTGTCTCCCCCCCCTCGCCACCGCCGCCGCCGCCGCCATCATCCAGACTCCAGTCAGCTAATAGGGCCACTTTGCTCCACAGCTACCTGAGCTACTTGCTAACTGCTGCATTTATGGCAACTACATCTTTTTCAGAGCCACAATTAACTTAACAAAACGTTGACCACTGACCACAGACCACCTTCTGTTCTCACTACACAGTCATATTCATACCATTCTGTTGCCATGGAGAGCCATATATCATCCAATTTCGTGTTCAAGGCGAACACTCGCAGTGTTCATTTCACCATATGCCGAAAAAAAACAAAAAAACACACACTGGAGCACTTTAAAACGTTCCCCTCGCAGCATATGTATCACAGCATCAGGCAATATTTGCTTTCCCTGTTTCTTGAATTGTATTTTGCCACTCTCATTGCTGCAGTCTAAAATTACATCCAGCCATCTGTTGCAAATTACTTCCCCCCCCCCGAAAAAAACAATATTTTATTGTAGATGAATCAGACTGAAAACAACGATTTATTTATTTTTTTTTTTAGGCACAGGCACATGATGTATACGTCCGTGCGGCCGGGGTTATTTGTTAGCGAGAGCGGGAGAATCCGCATCTTGTTAAAGGTTATCTCTCATTTCCTTGTTTCATTATTTTGTGCGGTGGAATAAGTTTTATGGTCACATGCAGCAGATTGGACACAATATGTGGCAAACATCGCACATAACCCTTTCAGACTACAGGCAATATATTTCCAAACAATTGTTTTTTTTTGTTTTTTTTTTAGGGTGAAGGATAATTCATATTCCGAGGTAAGCGATGCCGGCGCTCATCATACTTTCTTCATATTACTTTTTTGTATTTCTTAGATTTAATAACTCAAGTCAGATTTGGGCGCAACCTTTAGAGAGGACAAAAACTATTAACTGCCATTTGGGTGAGTCTGAGTGGCGGAGAGGAGGTAAACATTGCACAATAAGAAGTTTTTTAGAGCGATGTCTTTTCAATTTGCTTATCCATTTTCTACATCCGCAAATCTAAATTGGGTATGAATATGGATGAGCTGCTCTGCGTCTCTGATTAGTGTGTGAGTGTTGCCCAAAATAAAAATCGCCATTTTTTTTGTAAGTCTGCACCCTCCTTTAGCTTCATGAAGATTTTTTTGTGGGGGGGGGGGGATCG
>OMLP01029140.1:36563-50590 GCA_900302685.1 Spondyliosoma cantharus | reverse complement strand
CCCGCCACTCTTCCCCGTATCACAGCACAGAATCTGTAAAGGCTTCCGGCAACTGATATCCGCTCAAGTCTCAAGGAACGTCTGCAAACGTGCCTCCGCCAAGGTGATGCGATGAAATCTGCTTTTTTTTTTTTTATTTTGCACATGATTAAATCCCATCATGAATTAAATGTGAATTAATAGAACTGACTCATCTGCTCCGTATCCTTTCAGGTGCACCTGGGGAATCCCCATCTGCTGAGCTCGCTGATCAAGGCGCATCCATCCCCACGCAGGAGACAGGTGAGCCGTTGGAAACTCTTCCCGCTGGGAGACCGTCTGTCTGCGCCGACAGGATCAGAAAAGAACGTTTTTTTGTTTTTTTTTATATGATGAGGGGGCCTTCGTCAAATCAATCACACGGACGGACAATTTCGCATCACAGACACACCTGCGATGCGAAATAAGATACTGTGGGTTCTCGAGGGATAAAAACGCTCACATATTTGCCCAGGACGGTGGAAAGCTGTCGTCAAACGCTGAACATTGCACAGAGAAATTACACTAACCGATCTGTAAACTGTGAATCAGCTAATAATAACCAGTAAAGTGTCACCATGACTGTTTCAGCTCATCTAGTGCAAATAACAGCGATGGAGCTGTCGTGACATTTATTTCTGCTGTTATTCTAAAGCATGGGTGCAGATCCCGGGGGGGGACGGGGGGGACATGTCCCTCACAATATCTGAAAAAAATGAATTGCCCCCCCCCCCAATAAAAATACCCTAAATTATTCAAAATTGAACACATGTATTTTCATTCTTCACAGTTTAGATTCACATCTAAAAAGAAATGATTGAAATGGCGGAACAAACAATGTTTGACAATCACATCATATGTCATATTTTGATATTCATCCATATCAATTAATCATGCATAAAGTAGTCCCATACGCTGGGAGAAAAGGAAGATGGTGACAAGAATTGGGGATCTGGGAGGTTTGCAGGGAGGCGAAAGATAAGAACATGAGTAGACATTACGCGCCCGAGACCCTTAAAATGATGATTTACTAATATAACAGTTAAGTAAGCAGTGATACAAGAAGATAAAGATAATAAAGAAGAAGGGTAAGCACATTAAATGATTCCCTGTGCGGTGCTTTTTGATGACTATGGTGATTTATGGTGGCATGGTATGAGTTGCATACGGGGGGAAAAAAAATAAAAATGCACACATCACTTTTGTGTCCCCTCCCCCCTCCGATCCTGACATCGGGTCTGCACCCATGTTCTAAAGCAACATAGTTACATAATGTTGCTTTAAGAAAATCGCCGAAAGCATCCGTGCAGTCAGAAAGCGGCTGTCTGCTCGGATGTCTCAACTGATGGATGGATGGATGGATGGATGGATGGAGCAAGAACCTTGATGAATGACAGCGATGTGATTAGTAATGTTGCCCGGAGGTGTTTTTTTTAGTTTTCTGGTAACAGCTCAGTTTTGCTCCACATGACTGAAACACGAGTTCTGACGTTAACAAAGATCTCATATTAACGAGATGAACTCTCAGCCTTAGTCGGTATGAGCTCGGTGTGGACGTGATTGTCCGCGCGAGATGTGGCGGCGAGGTCGCGGTTTGCAAAGCCGTCACAAGATTAAACCGATGAACTCGGTCCGAGAGCGGCGTTAGCTGGCGGAATCCGCGTCTTGCACCTCCTCTGTCAGACTAGATTAATGCCCCGCGTCCAAATGTGCTCCGGCGCCACTCGGTCACACCTCCATCCATCACGCGGTGGGGATTCTCCAGACAGCGTTCACTGTTTTACCCATCTGTCAATCAGCACCCACGGGCCGACAGCTCGGGCACCTCCTGCCAAACCACACAACACCTGCCAGCTCATTGCTTTGCCATAAACGCCCCGGGCTTCGCCTGGCTCCGTGCCCCCGCAGCCCTCAGGACTATCAGGAACCAAGCTTTACACATCACCAGATTCCAAAGCGTTGCCGTTTTTTTTAGGGGGGTTGGTTTGGTTTGTGGAGGATTTCGCTGCTCAGTTGTAAGTCAAACACGAGTGGATTATATTTTGTTTGTAGTCATGTTGGTAACCTGCAGGAGATCGGATCAGAACAAATCCCTTTTGCGGTCTTGATACATTTAGCTAAGAATGATGGATCGGTCGGCACTACTTTTCTGTAATTCACCTCCTCTGATGTTCACGGCGAGGAAAAAGGCAGCTGGTAGCTGGAAAAGGTCTACAGAGAATATAAAAATAAGTCACCTCGGATCTTTTCTTCCTATGGGCACTTTGGTTTTAATGTAAAGAACCCAGGTGTTTTCTACAAATGGATCATTATTTAATGATTACAACTGTGAACGACTGTTTTTTTGATCTCACACCCAGCAGGCAGATTAGTTTAGTTGCCGCGTCTCAATTCAGGGTCTTCATCCCTCGGAGGACGCATTCGAAGGCCAATTAGGTCCCAATCTGAAGGCTCCTCCCCCCCAAATGCGGCCTTCTTTTCCCTCTTCTTTGGAGGACGCACCGCTACGATCCTTCGCGGCTTCACATATCCCAAGATTCTTTGCGCGTCCCGAAAAAAGAAGAAAGAAAGAGAGAAAATGGCGTCATCGTGCGGCGTAGATCGTCACTTTCGCGGGCCTGGGCGGCAGAAATCGTGACGTGAGGGTAAAAAAAAAAAAAGCCAACTCACAATCCTCTCTCCAGAGTTATAACCCCGCCATGAGTATGCACTCATACGTCCTTTAAATCCCTGCGGAGAGCACATTCGCCCTGTCAACCTCCCTGTGATCCACACATAATACTTCGTTAAGGCGAGGAGCCGCGGCAGAGATGAACAAATATATAAATGCAAGGTCACCTCTCACCTCCTCTCATCTGGATCCATTAGAAAAATGTTCTCGTTTTTTTTTTCCCTTCACTTTGGAAAGTGCTCGCCAACAATTTCTCCAAATTTTCCACCCGTTTACGAATGTTAATATTTATGCCCGAGACCCACTATTACTAACCATGTCATCAAAGTGACAGCTTGACTGACAGGTGAAGTACCTATCTAATTTATAGATTGGCGGACATTAATTGGATTCTCAGCAGAAGGCGAAATGGATTTATTATAGCTGGAGGATGTGTGGCGCTTTAAGTTTCTGAAGTTAAATAGATTTTACACTCCCGAGTTCTGAGCGAAGCCGCTCTTCATGCCTGGACTTCTCCGTGGATGTAATGCATCGATCGTGTGATGCAATGTTTTTTTTTATTTTTTCCCTTATTCAGCGGACGCGTGGCGAACATATGTCGGCTGAAAAGCGCTGATCTGTATTTTTCTCCAGCTGTTCTTGAATCGTGCGCCAAGGCGCTTTACGAGCCGCTGCCGACGGATGACTCCCCCAAATGTGAAGCTTAAAGAAAAAAAGCTCTTACAAATCCACCGCGTGGGCGTAGTTACGAGAATAATTCGCGCTGTTTACTCCCGAGTCCTCGAGGTAGACAGGTTGTGACAGGAACTTCGCTTTGCTCAGTTCTGTTTAGTCTTCGGACCTGATGGCAACTTAAGTCTTGCTTGTCAAACGGCAGCCAGCGCTCGTTTATATCCAATCAATGCTGTCTCAGCTAACAAAGCTCTCATTTTTGTACCCCCCCCCCTGCTCGCTCGCAGCCACTGAATCTGCCATAAACACTTATCTGACGGCAGCATTGTAAACAAGACGGACCAAAGAAAACAAATCTACAGAAAATTACATTCTTCCCACTCCCCTGCACTCGAGCCAAACTCCTCTGTGAGCCTCTGATTGTCGGGGGACTTAGTGTACGCCGTCTGGCTGCTTCCCCCCACCTAGGGGGATTTCAGGTCTAATCTGTCAGGTGCATGCCCAAGCATTTCTTTATCAACTTTATCAATAACAGTGCAGCATTGCCAGGGCAACAGAGGGAGAGAGGGAGAGGGGCAGCCGGCAGCCAATCCCTCGCTGTGGAGCAGATAAGCGTTACTCAGCCTCTCCCATAAAAAAATAATAAAAAAAAAAAAAAAAAAGCTGGCACAGGGAGGAGCTGGAGCAGTTTGTCTCAAACCGGACCTCCTGGGTGGGACGATGCAGAGACCAGTGGACAAATGTTGAATGGAGCTAATGAATGAATGGAAGAATTTGTGGATGCTTTGCTGATTTTTACAAAATGGAGTTAAAAGTACAGAATAAATAGTGTGAACGTATCGTCCATATTTCAGCCTTTCTCTTCAGTTTTTTCAGATTCATTTGATTTATTGTTTTTTTTTTTCCCGCAGAAACCAAAACAGAAGCAGAATCTGCAGGTGAGATTCAGGAAGAACCCTTCTAACTTGACTCTCTCCTCGAAAATCTATTACAAGCCGATAAATCCAAAAAGTCCTGTAATATACACACATCTGCCCGATTAAACGTGAGACAGATTCGGATTTTATTCACTGTTGTCCACACGTCTTGTGTACAAATGCACGTAAAAAAAACGGGTTGATGGAAACCCACATTATGTCACCAAGCAACTAGCGCCTGCTACCTCGCTATGGCGCGCCAATTACTCTCGCTGCACTACTTCCTGCCGTGATAAGTATCAACAATAGGCTCCCAGTTCGGCCCAGACCCCTGATAGAAATCAGAAACAGAAGCAGTACGGCTCCAGCACGTCGTCCTTACGACACGGGCAGAAACCTGATAACAGGCTGTCTAAACAAGACATGAATCCCTGCAGGAGAATGTGACCCTGCATGCATGACACTGTCACCGGACTCCTTTACATCATCGCACCCGCCCCCTCGCGACCTTTCAACGGAGAAAGATGTGTCACCCTCGTGAAGCGCGGAGAGGTCTTCATTAAATGGAATCGCGTTGGTGCGAGAAAGAATCGCTGAAGGAGCGCGAAGCTGCGACGTGGCCCCGGCATCCCGCACGACATCATGACGTTATAATCTGCTCAGGGATACAGAAACAGTGCAACCACAATGTGGATTACTGTGTTATTCCCTGCGATATTAAACCCTTTTCTGACCGCCAAAGCGATCATCTCCTTCCACAACATTTAGTGCCGCTCGCCAATTAGATATAATAAGCCTGTTTGGAGAGTTCACCTTGGTCCAAAACATCAGGATCAGCCGGAAAGCCACATTTAAATTAATCTATTTTTAGAACCAACAGACTAAACAATAACTCTCCTCCCGTATCTAACTCAGGGGGTTTTGCAATAGTAGCCAAGCGTTCGTCCAAATAAATGAGCTCCCTCCATCAGCGTTTGTGAAGGAACGCCACAAATTGATTTACCGGTTTTGTCACATCCATGATGCATCACATACAAGGTCCCGTTTAGAGCCGAGGAAATGCGTATTTAATTTATGACTCAATAACAAAGGGCCTCTATTCATATCGGCTCTTTTGATGTATCGCTCGCAGATGATTGGATTGGCTACAATGGGAGCGCGCCGAGCCAAAATAAAGCACGAACACACACCGTCATCCCCTCATAGCGAAGGCACAATTAGACCAAAGATTATTGAGTAAATTGACAGATAAGAGCCGATTTGTTTCAGGACGCCGGGAAAATCCACCACCTCCGGGTTACCTCTTTTGAAATGAAACGATTTAGAGCAATTTTTTGAGCCGCAAAAAGGAGGAAAGAAAGAAAAAGGAAATGAATTCTGGCTGTGCACAGAAGCATGACGGCGTCGTTTTAGAAACTGGGGGACAAAAGCAAAGAGAAAAAAAAAAACAGTTGCAAGGTGATTTGAGGAAAAAAAAAAAGAAAAGAACTGCTGCTCTACATACAAAGAGAGAGAAAGGCCAGAGGAATGAGGCAACGAGCTGGCGGGGTATCTCGCTCTCCAGCTGCATGCTCGGGAAACTCTTTGGAACACAAAAGGTAGGGATGGTGGATGGTGAACAGCCTGCGGTGTTACACCCAAATGCATCCCTGTTGCCGAATGAATTATTCCAGCCCCACTGTTTTGCGCAGGCTTTTTGGAAGAACAACAAAAAAGACTTTAAAGCGGGTTTGAAAGATGAGCGGATGCGAGCTCGGGTGAAGGCTGCAGCGAAAAATGAAGTACAAAAAAAATAAATAAATAAATCCGGGGCGGGTCGCAAACACCAACACGGCCCTCAGTCATCGGAACGCCGGGCAGAGGAGAGAGGGAGAAACTCAGCCGTCCCAGCGTCCCCCCAGTTTATTTTTTCATGGCCGTGTGACTGATGCAACACAGAGAATAGGAAAACACCAAACACGCGCAGGTGAGGAGAAAGACTCTGAAGGGACGGCACGACGGTGACACGAGAAAAAAAAGACAAAGAACAGCTTCCGCACACTTTAATGTGTCGCGTACAAGGTCTGAGACTTTCCTCAGAGCGCTGGAATAAAAACACGACATCAACTCCCCGATTTCATCTATCTTGTCAGAGCTGGAGGATCACAGGTGTGACCGCTGACGTTACCAGTGGCTCCATAACTAAGTGTCCCTGAGCATGCCCAGCACCAGATCCCTGGAAGCAGATCACCTAATTGGAATGCAGCGGTCGTGTCAAGACGTCCGACCATCTATTGCCGTCGCCGGTTTCGGTACCTTCGGAACCTCGGGGACAAGCTTTCGGTAGCGATTTCCGAGTCCCAAGTCATTAGGAAACGTTGACCGAGGCGATAAATCGAGGGAGAATTTGGGTCAATTTCTCATAAGCTTACATACAAGCGCACTTCTTTTTGAAACCGCTTCAGCACAGGTGAAAGAGAGAGGCCGCGTCGGGCGCATTAGTAAGGACGGAAGAAAGTAAACGTTAAACAAATCGCAGACACGTTCACGAGCTTACCCCCCCCGCAGCAACTCTGCCCGCGTTGATTGTAAGCTGTGAAAAATAATAAACTGCATCAACTCTCAAGCGTCTCTCTGCGTGGAAAACAATGCTGAACAATAAAAGAGCACTCCCTGTCAGGTGGAGGAACCTCAGACACTCAAGAGTTACCGGAGCGGCGATCAGCAGAAGTCCTGTTAAAGCTGCTTATAGCAAACAGCAGGATCGTTACGGCAGCTTCCTTCCCTGCGTCTCACCCCTCCTGCTCCAGTTGTTCAGCACGTCTAAAAGCACTTCATCATTTTTAGTATTCGATGAGGTGGATGTTACGCCGTGTCTAAAGTCTCACCTGGCCTTCATCAGCGGGTGGCGGTTGTTCATTCGTCGCGGCGACGGTTCACTCGTTGTTACGCGACCTGAGCGTCATGACCCCTGCCTCTGTTCAAACAGGGGCTCAGGTGTTGCGTGTAAAAAAAAAAAAAAGAAAGAAAGCCTATGATCCTCCTTCCAATGTCCGCCAACTCCGGGTCAATGGCTTTACCAGCTTCACAGACGAAGCTGCGAGCGGTTTCGCTCTCGTGCTCAGAGCTGACGTTTGTTCATTCAGTCTCCGCCTGCAGCCGTTGGGGATTTCACCCATGTATTGCATTTGAGGACGTGGAAGGTCCAAATGCTGTTTTCTGTGTTATTACAAAACCTTCAAGCTCAGTTTGTTCTTTACATTAAAAATCACGAAGCTCTTAGCTTTGTAGTTTTAACATGTGTCGGGTCCGCTCGCTCCTCCCTTACTGGATCTAATGCACGAGCTAACTGTTGATTAAACCACAATTCCTCCTCTCATTTTCTTTTTTCGTCGAGGAACAACATTTAATCACTTCCTTTCATCAGCTCCGTACGTAGCCTAGCGAGAGGTCGCCTTCTGCGGTGAGAACCGAAACGTGTATTTTAACGGCGCGGCTGCAGATCAAATTCATGAAATTCTGACGAAAGAACATCTCGTACAACTGAGTTTGACTTATTACTAAATAAGGGTTTTTTTTTTTTTTTTAACTAAAGGCACACGTGTCCATCAGAGGGAGCTCAGAACTCTAATGAGCAATTATCCGCGCTTACGTCTGTGCATAATTGTAATTTTAATTTACTTGATCAGCAGGCTCGGAGATAAATGCGTTTATAATTGTTGAGGTTCTCAGTCAAATTATCTTTCCGTTATATTGCAATCTTTTGTCTCTTTGAATGTTTTTTTTTTTCATAACTCTGGAGATGTTTTAAACCCATCTAATAAAAACAGCAGTTCTCTTGTTCATCAAAACCCAGGGAGGCTCTCATCCAACACCATTAAGAGCTTTTATCATTTTTTTATTTTTTGCAAATTATTAGCACATACAAAATGTGAAGCTTGAATCCTGCTGAGACAGTTTATTAGTTTTCCACTGGGACATGTTTTTTAAAAAAGAAAGTTCCATATTGCCTGTTTGTCAAACGATCAGACAGCTGCATCTTTGGTTGAGGAGATTTTAAAAATGACTCAAACTCGAAATTCATTTTATTTCAAGCGAGCTTACTGACAACAATTAAAACCACCTGGCAAATCGTTCACAGAAGGTAGAAAACAGTCTGATCTTCATAAAACGCACGCCGCCGTTTCTTTTTCTCGCCGCATAAATAGTCCAACTCGGCGTCGCTGTCACGAGCCTAGCCGCGAAATAAATCGCTCCTCTGCCTCGAACACTGCGCCTCGCTTGATATGTCTGCTCACCCCCGAACAAACCAAACACCAAACGTCACGTCTTTACATGTCACCGCTCTCAGAAACACGGGGATCTCCAGGTGAAGCAGCTCGCTCCTGTCTGTCACATCTCGCCGGCAGGAGGGAGCTTCAGGAGCATTAGCAAACAGCTAATAGAGAGGAATGCACTGTAACGAATAGGAAAAGAGCTCCGTGACTGATAAGGCACGGCTAGGCTGTGTGATATTTATCTTTTATAAGTCATGCACAGCCATGCTAGCAGCTTTGCGCTAAATGCTAACATACGGTTTCCCAGGCATAATGTTCATCATCCCGTTTTGGGGTTTCAGCGCTTTGCTAATTAGCCCCGTGTACAGCCGAGGCCGACGGGAACGTCATTAATAATGCTGCTATTTGGTCGTCAGTGAAAGTGATGGATGAGTTACAAATCTGAGCTGACTATGGGAAAGTTAGCACAGTTACTCGGGGTGACGGGGTACGTGAATGAGTGAATTTGCAAACGCTAATTTCAACCTCACAGTGTCGCTAAAGGCAAAGTCCCTCTGTTTCACCCTCTGAGGACCATGAATGAATGCAGACATGGCAACCCATCTCATAGTTGTTTGAAAGTCTGAGTCTGAGAAAGTGAAGCTAATGTGGAGGTGTCTTAAATCTGCACACTTTCCAATGGCCAGCAGGGGGCGACTCCATCGGTTTCAAAAAGGAGTCTGATTGAGTTTAAGCTTATGAGAAAACAACCCTGCTTCTCGCTTGACTTACGACCTCAGTTAACAGTTTCACAGTGAGTTAAAGGTCTCAGTTCCTAGTTTGAATTCTTCTTTAGTACAATATGATGAGCATTTTTCACATTATTTATCCCATTTAGAGATAAATTAAAGATAAAGCAGGGCACCGCTACCTTGTGATCCTACTAAGTGGGAGGTGTTTCCGACCGGGTTGAACTTCACTCGGAGGAGGAGGAGGTGTTGTTAGAGTTGAGATCTGTAACTTTCTTGTCATAGCAAAACCCAGGCCAAAGGGCTACCGGGGTGCTTGCATGCAAACGGCAGGTTTTTAAATTTGATATAACCAGCCCGAGGCACCCAGTCGAACGAAGCGCGGGAGGACTTTGGGTAATTTGTTTAAGTTCAATGAATTTTGAGAGGCTTAAGAGGAGGGAAAGTGCAGATGAGAGATGACATGAAGTTGGACTAAGTGCCAGAGGGTGTCCTTGATCCCCTCGGGGGGATGTCCTGCTATACAGGCCATGCCTAAAATTTGGTTGCGTTGGGATTAAACCCTCTTGGATGTCTGGGTGTGAGTCACAGCGGAGTTGTCACTGAGAATACAAGCATTACTGAAGTAAGAGAGAGAACCCAAGAGAGCGCAGTCCCAGGGATATATTATTTTTCACGCTGAAGACAGGTTAGAAGGGAGGCAGAGGGAGAGAAAAAAAAAACGGGCAGTGCTAATTATAGCGTGGTGTAATCAGTATCCTGAAAAACACACTCGCTGGGATTCATTGGGGGTGATTTGGCGGTGTAAACGGAGCAAATGCGAAGGGAGAGGAGGGGAGACGGTGAGAGGTTTCACTGAATGGAAAAAAAGTTCAGCTGAGGCTTGACTCTGAGGAGGGAACTGCAGCAGAGTAATGTCATGCTACCGCGCAGAGGTGTGTGGAAATGCTCAAGCTTCGGGTTCGTAGGGAGGCAGAGATATCAAAGGCCGGCGAGCAGTGAGGCAATTCCACTTTTCACATTTCACATTTCTCTGCATTTACATGATCGCAAACCTTTGCAAGGTGAAAAAAGGGAGAAAAGATAGGAAGCAATCAGACTGCTATGATTGATCACGCCGCGTTAAGCTTAGTTACGTTCACTGTAAATCGTTATTTGCCCCCTTAAACGATCAATAAGAAGTAATTGTATGAACTCGTAACAATGTTTTTTTTGTTTTTTTTGTGTCGTTTGTCCTTGAGGCTGTTGTAATCTCGGAGATAAGGCTCATTGGTCGCGCGGTGGTTCGCGCGCGGGAGTCATTACGCTTGTAATGTTTTTGATCCGACGCTGCACGCACCGCTACCGCACAAACAAACGCGAGTTGTCACGAGATTGTCTCATCATGCAAAGTAGTGTTTGGAACGCTCTCTTGCTTGTGAAGTTAACGCGGGGCTTAATCCCCCCGGTTTCCTGAACGCCATGCCAGAGCAGGATAAGATGACATGGCTGTCTGGCGAGGAGACAGCTTCCAGATGCCTCTCATGTCAGTTTGTCACAGCGGGTTTGACGGCGCTTCAGGTGACAGGTAGGCAGTCTGGGAGGAGTGAGCACTGCCTCTTTTTAGAGTGGTTTCGCAGCCATGGTGACACTCTACGCTGATCTCACTAGCTTCAAATCTCAACACTTAACACGACTGAGATTACTGAAATGCATTGACCTACCTTCTAATAAATTGTTAGTCATCCATTTGGAATAAAACATTTTCTTTATATGTGTGCAAAGTATAATGTGTATGTATAATATCTTTATATTTGATCCAACTATGTCTTATTACTATTTTTACTTTGAATCTCACCCTCTAAAAGCTCATCTCTCAGGGTTTGTTAGTGAATTTCAATGCAGCTGGTCTTGTATGCGTTTGTGCCAAATAAAGAACCTTCCAACCGAGTAAAAATGTTAATTCAACGTCTTCAACGACGTTGAAAAGACTTCCACTGGAGAGCCAGAACGAAAGATTTGGTGACGTCCTTTTAAGAGACTTTTCAACGAACCTTGCAGGGTTCGACAGTAGAGTTTCATCTTTTCAACTTCAGTTACAAACGTCTGAAGAGCTTCTTGTGGTTACGTCTTTACGATGGCCAAATTTGGACTGGATGTGGAACCGTGAGCCTCGACCTCAGTAGGCTGCACGAGGCATGTGCTTTACTGGGTGGGCCAAACATGGTACTTAAACTTATTTAGCTTTTGCTGCATGAAGTAAAAAAATGTGGCTGTCATAAAAACAAATTTTACTTACTACTAGAAGTTCTATAGACGTCTTTAATGGAAGTTGAAAAGATGAAACTCTCATTTTGAACCCTGCACTAGTGAAAAGACGCCACAGAGACTTTCGTTCTGGCTCCTTCACTGGTCCTCTTTTCAACATCGTCGATGTGTGGATATGTTTTTGCTCACCTCGATACCATGTTTCCTATGTGGAACAATTGATATAAAAAGATAGACATACAGCCTGACTCAAGTCCCATGACAGAATTCCCACATGCATACATACTACACGGTACATCATTTGAGTTTAATGGGTGGTTTGTGCCGTGCTGCAGCGGCTCTTACTACAGAGGCTGGATACTGTAAGCGTCTGAAGTATTTTCAAGGATAACCGGGCTGCACACAAACAGGGTTTTTTCCTCCAGTCACCATCCACAATATGTTATCAGACGCTCTTTGTAGTGGGATTAAGATTTTAGTGGGTACCTTGCAGAATTATTTTGTGGGGAAAAAAGCCTCAGGGTACACAATAACCTTGACACCTCCGCTTTAGCCAGCAGAGTTTAAAAAAAAAAAAAAAAAAAAAATCTCCTTCCCATACAATAATGTTTCAGGGACTTGTCTCTTATTTGCTCCCCTGAAGGAAACACGGTTCAAGCTGATGTATTTCGGCTCTTACTGACTCCTGATGGTGAGCAGAATAGAGCAAAAAGGACACCACATACATCATTCTATACATAGCACACAGAGGCGTTTTGTTATAGGCTGTTATGAGATCACTGGATGAAAACAAGCTGGATACCAAGGAGCCACCGCTGATTGACAAGGTAATGATTTTCAGAGGTGAGGAATCATTAAAGCTTATCCCAGAAATTGAGGCCTTGTTTGCCAAAGCTGATTATTCTTTGTTTGGAAGACGGTGGTATAAACAGAGCCCACAGAGACTGTTCTGTTTATTCACTAAAGCTGGGTCACTGGTTCAGTCGCCAAACATTCATCAGGATATTAACCGTTTGGGTACTAATTTGCAAAACCTGTCAGCTGGGGAAACTAGAAAAAAACATATCCGTGGCACGCGTGAATACAAACAAACAAAAGAGGACGCTGGAGGTTTGCACTCGGTTAAATTGCTGAAATCCTCGTTGCGTTGATGGTGGAAGAGTGAGAGCCACATCTGTTTACGTCGACGACACAGTGGTTTAACTTTGGCTGTTTAGAAAAAAAAGGGAGAATTTACTTGCGCGAACAACCGAAAAAAGGCTCCGTTTAAAATGTTGAATTCTCTCCAGAAAAAAAAAACAACATTGGTCGTTTTTTTTTCTTTTTAATCCTCGTCGCCAAACAAATGTAGCGCTGTGATGTGATTTTCTTAGAAAGAGGCAAATTCGGACATCCCAGTGCAAAACCTTGCTTCCTCTGCCAATGTTTTTTGTTTAATTGGAGTTCTAACAAATTAGGTTCATTTGGAAGACTCTGACAGACAACCCATCGTGTTGCTTATGCATGAAGACTTGGTGCATCAGGACAGTTTTCTGTATCGAGTGTCACATTCTTCTGACTCTGCCTTTAAGGTAAAGTTTGCCCTTTTAATCCACTCCAGCAGTGTGGCTGGAGAGATAGCAATCCTCTGTCGATCGGCTGGTCCGACCGTTTCTGTTCCAGACTGAAATATCTCAACGGCTATTGGATTGATTGCAGAGAATTTTCCTCTGGCGCAGCGTCTCTCACACTTTTCACACCGTGGAAAACACGACCTTGTCAATCAGCGACGGCTCACTGAATCCGCCCGTTTTAATCTAATAATCTCACAAGAGCCTACAAACAAAACGTCTCTGCGTGATACGTATAGCAAGACATGTGCGGTGTCTTTTTGCTACCATCAGGAGTCCCGTTCATGAACCACCGCTATAACTGAAGTCGAGTCGCATCTCCTCGCTGTTTACCTCACTGTTGTCAAGTTAAGTTTCAACGGGGCTGCTTGAAATATTCATCTCCTTCTGGGGCCTTCTCGTCCTCGTAGTAATTAATCATGGATGACCTATGATGTCAACATCGACATGGTTGTGTAGCAGGCTGGAACAAAAAAAACACACAAAGACGAAGTTGAGTAGGGTTACTATCATGTTTTTTAAACTATCGTTTCATTTTCAAAAAAATATTTGTACTTATATTTGGCATCAAACAACTCATAGTGGGGCGGCTGTAGCTCAGTGGGTAGAGCGGGTCGCTGGTTCGCATCCAAGCTCCCCTGGGGTGGAACTGAGCTACAAGTCGAAGTGTCCTTGAGCAAGATACTGAACCCCAAAATTGCTCCTGATGTGCAGTTGGCACCTTGCGTGGTGGCCTCTGCCATCAGTAAGGGTCCTGCGTACCCTGGCCTTCGCCCATAGAGACAACTGGGATTGGCTCCAGTAACCCTCTGAAAAAGGGGGTAACATCCCTGCGACCCTCACGGATAAAATACATTTTTGAACTGCAATGAACAAGTATTAGTCGTGAATGGATTGGTTGTCGTTAG
>OMLP01029140.1:0-26347 GCA_900302685.1 Spondyliosoma cantharus | reverse complement strand
CGGAAAAAACGGACAACGAGTCGTTTCCCAGTTTTTCCGCTTCAAAAAAAAAATGACTCGTCAGCTGATATTAGATACTTTGTTCATGAATGGGAGTCGGGAATGAAACAACAGTGCCATTTTTCATTCCAGACGTCTTTTTTAATGACCCGATCTGATTCTTAGACCGATTTCAATGTCATGTCTTCATCTGAATATTCAGAGTTTATAACAGCCATTCATGAACACAGTATCTAATATCGGTCAACGAGTCGTTTTCCGTTTTTCCGATTTTAAAACGAATAACGGGACACGAGTCGTTTTCCGTTATTCGTTCTCTTGTTTTGAAGCGAAAAAACGGGAAACGACTCGTTATCCGCTTTCCGATTGTCGACTTCAAAACGAAAGTCGAACGGCCGCAAAGTACACGGACTATGAATCCCCGACTCACTGAGAACCTCTGTGTTTTCTCGGCCGCCCCGCGTCGTTCTAGTGAGGAAGCTGTGTTTACTCTTGAAGCCCTTGAAGCCCTACAGCCCCTACACACCTTCAGCGTGGGCATTTTATTTCACTGGGGCTTGTCGGAGCACATTTCAGTTTGATTATCCCCTGAAGAGGCATCAGTTTGTTGTTTTATTGCCCGAGCAGCTGACATTGGGCATCCCCTCTAGATTTACATGTTTTTATGTCTATATTTTTATGTATGTTGAGGGGTTGCCTCAGCCTATAACCACAGATGGGAAAATGGATTCTGTCGTCCCTCTCCTGCACTTTGTCTTCCCCCGACTCAACCCGATGACCTCTGCGGTACGTTCCCTCAAAGAAAGACTGTCTCTGAGCATCGTCCAGGATGTGCTTACGTATGTCACCACGATGTGGTTACAAAAACAACAATAATGTGTTTTCTGGGAGACGGGGGTTGAAATATGAATACATTCGCATCCAATGTTATGCGCTGGATTAATCCGACCAACACAACAACAACAACAAAGTGGAAAACAGCCCTAACGAGGTGACACGGGCTCTGCTCCTCTTTGCCTTCGCATGACTTTTATTTGTCGGGTTCAGAAAATGGGGAAAAAAAAACAAGAAAGACTTGTTGTTACTTTGCTGCTGAATCGCCATCAAAGCCAACGGCGGCATTAACTGAATCAAGGCTGTATTCCTGCACTGCGGCTGCTGGGAGTCTCAGTTATTTGCTTCCCAAGTCACCAGGGTTGTAAACAGAAATGTCTTTTTCTTTTTTTTTTTCCAAAGGTGATAGGAGAATCCATTCGTACTTATACTAGACCCAGCTGGCCTTATTTTGTCCTCTCGAGCGCCCGGAGAACAAACTCCTAGAAGCCACATTTCAGAATTACAGACACTTTATAGGCTCAGCTTCTCTGCAGGCTCAGCCCCGCTTTCAAAGTCGCACAACGTGGCGAGCCTGCCAAAGGTAGCTGCAGCCATCTGAGCGTGACTGATGGGACCGCAACCGGCCATAAGGGGGCACACACCGGAAACAAAATAAGTTCCGCTCCTCTGCCATCATCCTATAGGAAAAACAATGTCGCAGGCAGGGGGGGGGATCTTAGTCCTGGCACACTCCACTCGTCTCTGCTGTGGGAGCGAGCGTTCGCCGCGCTGAATCTCAGAGGAGCCGCCTCTGACCTCGGGCTCCACATCCCGTGTACATATGCCAGAAGTGTGTGTGTGTGTGTGTGTGTGTGTGTGTTTGGTAATGAGAAGACACGAGGCGACACACCGGCGAGGCTGGTGGCGGTGCAGAGTAAATGACGAACTGCAGCGAGCGTGAACAGTGAAGAAAGAGGCAGATCAGAGCAAATGCATTTTAGCAGCGGAAGGGCACCTATTTAAAATGTATTTTCAAAAGTTCCGACTCGCTCTTTCATGGCCGGCAGCCTCGCCTTTTTTTTTTTTTTTTTTTTTAAATAATTTTTTTTCGAGAGGCACTTCGAGCACCTCGAAGACGAGTTGACAAAAACATAAAGAAGAGACAGGAAGGAACAGAAAGCGGATGAAAAGAGAGAGAATTCTACACCTGGTATTGGGACATTCGTGCCCTCTCCCTCTGTCTGTACCTGTCGACACGCGCTCACCGGCTGAATACTAATATCCACACTTTCCTCCACCTGCAGGCTTTAAAGACTCGGCAGACTCAAAGCGCCTGTTTCCATGCATTTGAACGGCACGCTGCTCAAAAATCAAACAGAGAAAAATAACAGAAAAATAATTCAAATGTATTCCACATTAGATATCGATTTGCTGTGTGTGTGTGTGTGTGTGTGTGGATAAAGTTACGTTTCATATTGCATATGGAAGTATTTTCCTTTATCTGCAGGGACGCAGAGGCAAACCTTTTTATTTTTTTATTTTTATTTCCTGTTTGAGGCTCCTCGGCCGACAGTTTACCGTCAGTATAGGATTAACAGCTTTGTCAATTGTTGGCCATTTAAAATTAATGGGTGATTTAACTGTGCACATCAAACGTTATACCATCGCATAAATAGGACAATTGTGGCCCGGGATCTAAAGCGGCGCTCTCTCCTACAGTACGGCTTGCATAAAATTCAATATATGGTTGAGGGGAAAAATATTCTTGGGTCGCGGAGGAGAGAGGGCGATGGCATTGATTCTACTCAGTCTCACATCGAGCTTAGCGACCTTAAAGCTCAGCGTCCTTGCAGGTGTGACGCAATCACACTGGCAGTTAAAGAAAGGAGCTAAATACATTTGCAGAATTGCCTTTAATGGGTACGATATGAGGCTCTTGCACTTTACTTTTCCACTTTATGCTGCTTTTATAGTTCTATTCCCCTACAGGTGGTGAGGTATATACTGTATGTCTCCACTGCATTCAGTACAGCGTGTAGTAAGTACTTCGCCAGCAGTGATCCTAATGCTTTGCTTTTTGTTCTCTCAGAGGTGGAGAGGCTGGGCGGGACTTTCCTTCCTCTCACACACCTGCAGCTCATCTAATCATTCTCTTTCCACTCAGTCTTCGTTTCCCCTTCACTCTTTGTCCGTTCGTTGCTTCCGTCTGGTGCGTGATGGGTCTCCTCCAAGTTCCTTGTGTCTCGTCTACAGTCTCCAGTTTTTGGTATGTTTTTGCATTTCTGATTTGAACTTTGCTTTTCGGTTTAAATGAAGCTCGCCTGCATTTGGGTCCACCTCCTGCCTCCTTAGCTTTCCCCTTTAAACCCCAGCGTGACAGACAGATGGAGAGATTTCCGAAAGGAGAGTAGGCCAATATAGAAACAATAAAATGCTTAAGTAGCTATAAGATAAGAGTTAGTAAAGTAAAATAAAGTACTGAGGTAGAAAAGAAAATGTAGGAGGAACATAGGGTGAAGAAATTGGCGTTTTTATATTTGGAGCATCCCGCAGTTTCTGAGTGCGACACCGCTGTCTTAAATACAGAATCCCAAGTCTGTAACAGACAATTGCTGTGTCTCAATTCAGGGTCTGCGTCCTTCGAAGGACCCGGGCCTTTGAGGTCTTCGAAGGCGAGTCCTTCAGTGAGACCTTGTTAACCGAGTCAAGCGTTGTTAAACGCGACGGTCTCGCCTTTGGAGCATTTCCCGGTTGCGTCAGCAGATGTTTTACCCTCACGTCACGATTTCTTTCTTCTTTTTCGGCCGCACAAAGAATCTTGGGATAAGCGAGGCAGACCCTGAATTGAGACCCAGCAATAGTGAGGGCGCTAACTACAAACAAAACTCACAACGTCCTCACGGCGTCACGCGTTGAAAATCGTACGGTTTGCATGTAAGTAACGGTGTGATCCCGCCCTCTCACTGACGTTACAAGACACTGAACCATCAACGTGATTCTGAAGCTGTAGTTTTAAGGTAAACAAGTTTCATAATGTCGCCTGAGGTAAAAGATCTGAGCACTTCCTTCCCCGCTGCACGTCACGCTAGGCACAACTGAATTCCAAAGGCGTAATCCACGAGCACAGAGAGCGAGCATTTGCATCCAGTATCTCTGTTGTTTTTCTGCGCCAGCTTCCAGGCTCTGTCATCGTGCCTCCTGCTCTGCGGATCCTCTCACCAGGCCCGACCTGCTGCCTGCTTCCCGAAGCTGCTCCTTATCACATAAATTTGCACGTGCCGCTTTATCTGCCGGCCAATTTGTTGCTCATCCCCTGACTGACTGTGATTAAGCAGGAAAAGAGACGCACAAACGCAGATCTTGAACTGCGGATGCGAGGTGGTGTCTGCGTGAGCAACCTCCTTCCAGTGCACAGTTAGAGCTGCTGTCGGTGAGATATTCTCATTAATCTGGAATAACAGGGTTGAAAAGCTGTTCTTGTCCGAAAAAGGCAGTTGCCAGGCGAAAAATACACGACAGACGTGTGAATGCGTAGCGACAGAGCGAACTCACTGACGTTACGCTTGTATCCACTGGGTTATTTTTGCAGGTCAGTCTGCCGCTCAGTCGATTGCACAATTCAACTGCAGAGCTCGCTCCTGTATGTGTGTATATCTTTTTTTAATATAAGGAAACATACAATACCGGTCCCCTGGTACTTCAGCTTGACCCGTTTCCATTAAAAGCTCAAATGAGGAGGCCATTGTGAAAGGAAACCAGCCATTACTACAAAGCAAAGGTTCAGATTCATCACTATATAAAGATCATTGGTTCAAGGTTAATCGACCTTGTTATCATGTGGGTCTGCTGGGATTAGCAGCTCAAGGCTGGAACACAAACACAACCTGTTGGCCTCGGGCTCGGTTTTGCGAACATGGGGGGAGATGGATCGGAGGGCAAGGGGCAAGGACGGAGCCGTTAAGTGTTGATTCCTCTCTCCGCGTTCGGTCTGTAGCCGCATTTTAAAGTACATCAGCTTTTTATTGAGTGGCTCCAAATTGACTTGGTAATTTTCTGAGAACCGCAGCGCGCCGTCAAAGAATAACAATGACGAAAAGATAGAAGCTCGCAGCAGAGACAGACGGGGCAGAGCAGGAAAAACAGAGAGAGGAAGGACCAAACCTATCAATAAGCAATTAATTCTAACAGCCAGCTTGAAGTTTTTCGAGTGTGCAAATGAATCTCAGATGATATAGGCGATATTCATCACCTCTGAAATAATCCCCCTCTTCACTGTGTTTTGAAGTTAGATTCATTTCTGGTCAGATTTCTGCATAACAATGACAAAATAATAATGAACACAGAACTCATCTAAATGGTTTTGAATCAACAGATTGAAGCAGCGGCAAAGCGTTCGAATGCGCTCCGTTCATTTATAACCAAGAGAAAGATGCAGATCAGTTTGTTTATTTTTTAATATACTTTCCCTTTTTTTATTTTGCTTGTTCCATCATTTGAATATGCTGCTAGGTTGTGTTCGAGCGAAGGAGCGCAGGAATTAGACGGGCGCGTCCGACACAGCTCGCATTTCAGTCCGTCACAAGACAACATAAGCCGGGAAAAGTTACGTAACGAGGTCCCTTTTGAAATGCTAATGTAACACTGATGGAAGTACAGAATTTTAATTAGATTGTCTATGCATTGTAACGGCTGCTCTTTTGTTGCCGCACTCCAGCACTGATAATTCATTAATTGCCCTTTTGGTTATAGCTGTGGCATTTAATTAGAAGTTACTGTATGCAGGAATGGGGGAAAAAAAAAAAAAAAGACTATCAATTACTTCTCGGGGGTGTAAAGTGGATGCAAACATTAGCAGATGCTGCTGCAGCTGACTTAGCATTCAAAACATGCTAGAGAAAGGTTAAACATACAGTAGCAGATGGCGGTGTGAGTAATGTTTGTCATATAAATTGCATTCTTTAAAAAAAAAAAAGATTGTTTCTGTAATGTAATCCCGAGCCGTGACGAAGATTGGGTGACTTCACCTAAATTACAATAAACTCTTTTTTTTCCCACTTACTCCCAGTTTGTTTTTCGAGATATCGGCCTCTGAGTCTCCTGCTGCAAACGAGGGAGGAGGGTGAGGTGAGCCACAAAACACGACGACAAATCATGAAACACAGCGGCCGATAGGGAAACACCAACGACGACGAACTGGAAATCAAATCAACGAAAGAGGATTCACAACCACAAAACAGAAACCACGATTAAATTAACACAGTATTTGGGTCTATGATAATGAGAGAATGTTGCCTTTCCTTCGTGTTTAAAAATATAGACGATGTGTTTGTCCAATCAAAAACGATCCTCGTCAATAAAAGTGACCTTACCTAGTGTACCTTTCCCAGTAGAAGTTCTGATTTGTGGCATTTCAAGTTGTTGTTGTTGTCTTTTCTCTTGCGTTAATTGTAATTTCCAATTTCCCGTCGATTTTTTTTTATTATTTGTCTTTGTGTTTTCCCACATGTTGTTGTGTTTTGTGTTTTCCTGTTTGGTTTCAGATTTGTTGTGGGTTTTTTTTTTTTACTTGTGTTAACTTGCTTTCCAATTTGTTATGTTTTCCTATCTGCTGTTGTGTTTTTTTCGATAACCTGATTTGCACTTTGGCGCCACCCAAACATGAGGGGAACGCATATTAACTTGCTTAAAAGCGTGCAGCTATTTATAAACTAATCACCAATATATGGATCAATAAATGTCAAACCACTAGTAAATTAGTCATGACCAAGAACTCAACATACTGATCAATGCTCATTAAGATTGTAATGTATAGCAACTTCTTGGTTATAAGCTGTAATTGGGATATTGAGCAGCAACTGTTAGGTAATGCTGTAATTTTTGAAGAATATAGTGAAACAAAATAAGGCATTAATAAGTTATTTATATATGCATGTGAATGAGCAATGGTAAATATGTGTTCCCTCATATAAAGTGTCCATATGTCCCAGCCAATGTGGATGTTTCAGACCTCACTGCACAGCAACACTTTTTAATATTAAAAGTAAACACTGAAATCTCTCCACAGTGAGGTCTGAGGGCAAAAAGAAAATGTACATAAATATGTTATTTGCATACAGGTGCTGACCTGTGCAAAAAAAAAAAACAGACTGGAATGTTTAATTTTTATGAACAATGAATAAATATTCACTTTATCTTTTCAAGAACGTCACATTCTCGACCTTAACAGAGATTAAACCGGGCCGGAAGTGTTCCTCACTGTTCTACCTGTGTGTTGTGTGTGTGTGTGTGTGTGTGTGTGTGTGGCCTCTACCTATTGTAGCCGTCTGCATCAAGGAACAAGCTGTCACATCCGATCAGGAAGCATATCACTCATGTTTTCAAGATTTAATTAGCAGAGCCTGGGCAAAGTTGCCCTTGGGAAGCCAGTTTTCCTTTTTCTTAATTGGTGCATTAATTAGATCAGGGGGAGAAAAAAAAAAAGCACATTGTGTTTGCCCACTTGAAAGCTTGACACTGCTGAAGCGTCGTATGAGTGTAGGTGTGCCTCTGCATGTAATATGCAGGATACGAGGGAGGATAATTACATTCTCGACAGGGTGGGGGAGACGGGTTAAAGGGTGGCGCCGGGGTCTAATCCACAGGTTCCTCGCGCGCTACAGGTGGCAAACTCAAACCGCGGTTCCCCCTTCATATCCATTCAGCGATTATAAAGACAAACTTACCACGCATCACGGTTCTGTTCCCTCTCTCCGTTTCAAGCGTTCACAGCGTCACACGTTTGCCACATCTAATCATGCTCCAGAACCCAAACAGAATATTGAAAAAGGGATTACACTCTGTGAACCCACAGAGATAACAGCTCATGCTTAGCAGGGGCCCATTACATCCAGATGATAAAAGCTCACAAAGTGCCAGGTGAAACCCATCTGTCTACACACTTACACACACACACATGCACACGTCTGGCACACACATTTATGTTTACCTTTTCTCAAATGGTTTATATTTCCCTTTAACTCCAACACGGTTTCTTTGTCATTAAATGTGTTCCTGTAAAACAATGGTATTATTTTTGCCCCCTCGCGTGCAGGGCTGTCACAATAATTCAGATTTTAACTGAACAATTATTTCGTCCAATAACAACATCATCGCAATAACTGTAGGAAGTTTGAAAACTAAAAAAAAGGCTTACAAAAGGAACAATAGCATGAATAGTGAAACCAAACAGATGTACTGATGGCCCAAAGACCCACAAGGCCTATCGTCTGCTCCGCCCTTCATATTATCATGTGTATTATTGTCACAATAACTACAACCCTGATCCAACCCGTATCCAGGGTGCCAGCACCTGAATATCAGCACCTAATGATTATCACTGAGCACTTATAACACTTACACAAAATGAGACAATAGATAAAGACAAAGAAAAATAAGCTTCATACAGGATGTTAATAATAAAAGCACTTGCCAACCAAAAGCCGTCATGTTGTTGTCGCTGACTCTCTGTCAGTTTGGGACGGCATCGCCTGGGAGTCTTGGAAGATCTGAATACGTCCGTCACCGACCGGATGTTTGGATCGTATTTTGACAGACAGACGAGACGCGAAAAAGGACTTAATTTACGAATGTCCCAGTCCACCGCGAACACGACATGTCTTGTTGACAAAACCAAAACAAACACTTCAGCATAGTTTCATCTGAAAGATCTATTTTTAGCCCGTCTTTGGTCCCAGTCGTTGTTTTGGCAGAACGAAGTAGACACTGAACACTGGACCTCCCCGTCTGCAATGTTCAAGGTCATTTATTTGTCCTTGTACAACAAAACACAGGAAAGAAGGAACGACAACTGTTTATTTGTGTGGCTGCACAAAGAAACAACAGTTGTACTTCCTTCCTTTGCTGCACAGACATAGGAGATATCTATGTTTGTAGATCGTAAAATTGTGAATAGGATGAAAAAAAACAAAAAAATACAACAATGCATGGTATGGATTTTGTTTTTTTTTCAGCCGATGGCCGATACCGATAGGATATCTGATCATTTCCCCTTTTACGATGTTCCTAAACTGTAGTATATGCACACCTGAGGATACGAAAGGTTCGGATGCACTCAGCAAAGATTCAGGATTTAACATACTACAGGTCTCATAAGATTTTGTTGTGCCTTGATATATATTTTGCATCCCGAACAACAATATGCACTGTTCTTTATATACACACACACACACGCACACAACAGCAGCATGGTTAGTGATGATGATGATAATATGGTTCTCATCCTCACATTAAAGGTCTGGCATCTACGAAACACCATCCATTAACCTCGAATGTGCTTCAGCATCAAGCATCATCAGCACAGAGTCCTGCACGCTCTCTTTACTTTCCCAGTGTGTGATATTCGTAAAATAGAGGCTTAAGACATGCCTCGGTGCTCTCACCGCCTTATCACTCATCCTGGAGCAAATTAAGCTCATTAGAATCCATTAGTGAGTGTCTTAGGGTTCCCTGTGGGCTGAAGGAAAACAGATCTAATACCAAACCTCAGCGAGAGGCTGGTAGCCCTCAGAAAATCGTCATAAAACCTAATATTTTCTGCCATTGCTGGCGAGGCTGTGGGAGCAGTGACACCAGACTGCACAAAGCAGCTCGGCGAGATGACGAGACTTACAAGCATGCGCTTAACTCCCGGGTTAACTGGAGGAACCGCGGCTATTTAAGAATTCGGCAGCCAGACGGAGTTTGAACCGACATGCACGCATACAGTAGATAAGACGGTCCCCTCTGATGTGTTTTGCGGAGTTTCATGTAAAACATGAGCATTCAGCTGTCCTTCACACATAACCTTATAATTGACTCAATTAGCAATCCTCACTGTCCCAATTCTCAAGCCCGGGGACTGCTGGGAAATATGTTCAAGTTATTCCATCTAAACCTTTGCCCGCCTACAAAGGCAGACTGCCTGGAAACTGCCAAGAAATTAGTCCCAGTGCTGCGATCAAACTACAACTCAGCTGGAGAGAATAAGTGGAGATCCAACAGTCTTGTCATGTTCTATTTTATACTGCTCTACCCTCCTCTCCTCTCACTCAGTTTTAAAGCTTACCACGCCTGTAGCTGTCTACAGCAATGCCTCATTATCAAGTGCACCCTGTATTTCCATCTCCGCTGACAGTGTATTCATCACACAGCAGGTCCTAGCCCCCGTTAATGTGGTTAAAATACAGTTTTCCTGTTAAATCGCCTTACACAAATTATTGTCGGGCAGTGTTTTTCTCCAGGACAGAAGCCACACTGGAATGCTACAGTAGCAGATACATGAGGAATAGACTAACTCCTAGATAGTAATATAAAATCCTCCAACACCCCGAAATACTGAAAAAATATTCAAAGGATAAAACTGCTGAGAGAATTTTAAGTGTGTGTTTGATATTTTGCATTAAACACATATCAGGTACATTTTTAATTCAGCCCGAGAGAAGAGAGTTAAAACTGCCTTGGAAATGGAGCAGCTGAGTTATGCGGAGTAAAAAGGGGGGAAAAAAAGAACAGATTCTTCTTTTCTCATATTTATCCACACTGAGAAATACAGAGTCTGCAGAATAAGTACTTCTTAAACTCCCAGGCTACATTAATGTCCCAGCCTATGCATCGAGACATAATGCTTTTGTGGAATATCCATACAAGGTGCGTAACGATACATCAATCCTGATCGATATATCAATTTAACAGCATCAATGCAAAGTGAATACATCAATTCATATCGCCGCCATTGCTAAGATACGCCTTTATTTTGAAATTCCCCTGGGCATATGATATGGTCTCGTATCGATCGCAGGCCCCTGTATCGTATCAAATCGAAATCGTATCGTGGCAGACTTTGTGATATCGATAAATATTGTATCGTTGTCCAAGTCACCCATACTCCTCCAGTATCAACAAATGTCATGTTGCCTCGTATAAAATATGTAGCAGTGAAATTCAAAATTAATTAAAAGTTTCAGTGAGGTTTGGTTGAGTTGTAGAACTTCAAAAAAAAAAAAAAAAGAGTTGGTTTGATGACTCCTTTGATCCCTTTCACATGAAAAAGAAGTGGTGCAACAGCAATGCCAACAGTAATTGTACAGCAGTCCTCAGTGAGTCACACAGGTTTTATTAATCATCTGGGCATGTGGTTGCAAGACTGTGTTTTCTGACAACGATGGAGTTAATGTCAAAAAGTAGAGCCTTGATAAGCTGGAGTAGTTTCAGCAGCACGGAGAGAGGCACTCTCACAGTCTCCTGGGTTTGACTGTTTTCAGTGTTTTAATGCTGTGGACTGAATACAAGCAGCACACAAGAAATGGAGAAAATCCCTCGGGTGGTTTCTATTGCTAGCATGGACACAAAGGTTATAGAACTTGTGAATTTGATCATCATGACAGGCATTTCCTGTTTGAATGGAGATAAACAGTTTTGTTTGTAGGTTTTATCCTGATGTTTTGTGTTTTATTGCAAGCTTCCTGTCTTTGTCTTTTTCCTGATCACCTGCATTTCATTAGTTCATTAGTCCTTGTGCATTTAGTCCTTGTTTGTCCCCTGACTTGTCTGTCTTTGTGCTTCTGCATTTTGCTCTTTGTGTCCTTTCTGTTCCAGCTTTTGTTCCCCACGGTTTTCAGTTTAAATGTTTGTATACTTCTTTAGTTTTCTTTCTTTGATTCCTATCAGACTGCTTTTGTTGCCAAGCTTTTGTCGCCTGCCTTTTCACAATACAAGATGTCTCACTTCCTCCCCCCTAACAAGCGCAATCAATGTTAAGCAGTTGCATGAAACTGGTAAGCAACTTGATAATCTGTCCAGGTTTTCCTCATGAGCACATTCGCATACTCGTTTGCAGCATATAACCAATCACTAACATGGACAGGTCTACTGGCAACAGAGTGGAATATATTATTAAAGAGGAGCAAGTAATTAGACAACCAGTAGTAGAGGGTACATGCATACACCAGTGCTGAAGATAGTAAAGACAGTTGACAATAAATTGTTATATATGCATGTGAATGTCTAAATTAATAGGCATAGAATGTCACTGCCCCATCATTACGGTATGAGTAGATCTGAAGATATTATATTATTTTAGACTTAGTCGTTCAGCTGCTACCCCGGAATTTGGGTCCTGCTAAAAAAATTTATCTTAAAACAAAATTTAAAACAGTGCTTTCATAAGTACAAGGTTTTAGTGCTTCTACAAGCCTCTGTTGTAGGATGATATCAGTATAAAAAGAACAATGAAATTCTGATGAAATTGCTTTGACATTTCCTGCAGCTCCAAGGGGAGAAAGAATGAAATGAAGAAGACAGGAGGGGGCCCACCTACACAGGTGTGCACCTATCACGATCTTAAGCTCCACAGGATCTTCCATGAATGATTATGCCATTTTCCAGATAACTGATTGGATACAAAGTTGTGCTCTTCACATGTGTTGATCAGTTCTTTCCAACATAACCTGCTATAGAACAGAAAATCCAGTGTTAACCTGAAGTTACCTTGCTAACCACAAAACCTGATTTGTAGCACAGGCCTCAAGTGTGTGTGTTGTGTTGAATAAAACCGTCTAGATCATAGGTGATTTTTATGGCTTTTGTTTGTTTTTTTGCATTGTAGTTACTGTCCATTAGTAGTGGCCATTTGGAGTCAGTGATGGGTGTAGTTGTATCATAAGAGTTGGAGTTGATACCAAATCAGGTTAGGGTTTACAACCCTGGGTTTAGGGGTTAGGATTCAAGGTTAGGGTCCAGGAAAGGTTGGCACCAAGGGTTACATCCAGGGTTTAGGGGTAAGGGGTTACAGTTTACAAGGGTCAGGAGCTTAGGGTTCAGGGTTGGGATCTAGGAAGGGTTGACACCAAGGGTTAGGGTTTGTAACAAGGATCAGGGTTGTGGTTCGAGGTTGGGAAGGGTCAACACTTAGGGTTAGGGGTTAGTGACACTGACAGTCAGAAACAAGACATGAACAGACATCTCTTATGATAAGGTCTGACATTTTGTTGAGGACCTCCTCCTTCAGCAGATTGTGTCACTCGATTTCCTCCTATGCTCCCAACAGTCATAGTTCTTCAGGCCGGCTTTGTCACTCGAATGAATATATTTTATTTCTGGGTATTTGCTGAAACAAAGCACACTCACTTTCCCTCAGAGGGCAGTCTAATGTTTTTAATAACAGCGCCTGGTTAAAGAAAATAATAGAACTAGATTATCGTTGATTAGAATCCATCCGGTTTATTTGGATTTGGATTTAACTAATTAACAATGTTTGTGTAAGCTTAAAACAAAGTTGCTTTCCGCTCTACAATGTTGAAAAAGAGTTTTAGGCACAGCGTGTCTGTTGATGCCTCAAGATAGCCAGGGGTAAGGGTTAAGGGAAAAGCACATAGCATCAAAAATATCTGATTATACATGAAAATGTGAGTGAAATTATTGAAACCCCCATTAGAAACTAGGTAGTTTCCACAGGGACCTGAGGGTCAGGACTCACTGTTACAAACAAGTTCACGACTCCATGTTAGAGGCTGGGTGAGAAGCAAAGCAGCCATGCTATTCCTTTCAATTTGCGGATGATGGGCCGTTGACTCATTGAGGGAGTGAGTCAGTTCGTTTAGTGGGCGTGTAATCTCTAGCTGCAGGGTAACCTTTAGAGTGCACTAAAACTCAACTGTGACTTGTGAACATGTTATGAGAGGACTTAAATTACAAAGAAGCAGTCAGATATGAGTCATTTTGCTCAAAAGCTGACTAATTCACCCTTCGCATTCATCCACCTAAGTTAATTATTTTTCTCATCCCGCACACTTTGTTGTATGTAACAAAAATTACAATAGGAACAAAACCTAGAAAGCTGTGTACTCTGTTATAATCAGAAAAGCTAATCTCAATCAAGGACAACGAATTAACGGTTCCTAGAAAAAAAAGAGAGAAAACATCTCTTTGCCATAACAAAAATAACAGAACAAAACTTCATACAGGGCCCAAGTGATTTAAAGGATCGAAAAAGTCATTGTGTCAGTCATGCATATGTTGGTATTCTTTCATATAGTGATATCAATCCACATATCTTGCTGCCCACACAATCTGTCATCCTGCGGCAGATAACTCTGGACTCTCAAGAACTATCAATGTCTTCACTGTATTATGAACACACAAGATAACTAACATGAGGTTGAGAGCAGAGTTCAAATTATGTGCAAAGGTGTGCAACTTCACCACCACTGCAGAATTGCTACGTATTGTTATCCACCTGCTTACTGGTATTTGTCTGTTTACACTTAAGATTCAGACTTTTGTTAAAGAATTCTTGATTCGGTTCGTCTAAATAATTTCACAATCCAATCGTTTGTTCTCCAGCGAAAGCCTTGGAAAGCTGGTTTTCCACCAACTGTCTTCTTTCTTAAACAGCATTTTTCATAATCTTGCCTACTTTTCAAACACATCACTTAGAAAGCCCTGATTGTGATGCAAGATGTCTCTTTAGGGGATTAACTAAATCCTAGTGCTACTCTGATACATAAGACCAAACTGTCCTCCAGGAGAATGCTAAAGTGGGAGGAACTCTCAGGCATTGTCTTTAATATGATTAGGCATGAGGCACTTTTGTTTCGGGTTGATTCTGTTGACCACTGTGGATGAAAGTAATATGATGGTGAAACAAAGATAATGTTGTTTCAGTGCTGTTCATAAGATGAACTGCAGTACTTGACAACAGTGTTTTTGGTTGACCAAGTGCTCTAATATAATATTTTTCTATTGATAGAATTGCTGATGGTTTTGTTCACTTGCTAGGTTGTGGAGAGGCCTCTATATTTCTTTTAGACTATTTCATTAACAGTTAAAAACTCCTTGTTATGTATTTAATTTAATATTTTTTTGTGATGTGCCCAAGGGATCAATTTTCAGTTAAAAACTGTACTTGGGTGCATCATTTTCAACCTGTAGCATCTGTTCTTATGCAGATGACACCCCTTTATACGTACAAGTTTCCAAAAGACAATCGTGCAAGTTATCCTACAAATGGGTGTTAAAATTTCCTCTAACTGGACACTGACAACAAAGTTTCAGTACTTTTACATGACAACACATTCAGTGAGAGTTACAGATCAAGTCGGCAACCTGGGTGTTTTTTACTGACAACAATAACGATTTTGATATTCAATGTGGAAATGAGGCCTGGATAAGGTTAATATCTTTTCAGATACAATTAAGAAATGGACTTCTGCATTAATGCCTTTTAGTGCAATCATTTATTTTGATGAACAATGCAGCACTTTTCATTGTGAATGTTGTTGAGTGATAATGGAGAAACTAAAGGTCATACAGAGCAAACCAAAACTTGATTTAACACATTGTTAACTAATCTAAAAGGAAAAAAAAATGGTTATATAAATAATTTTTTGGTCAGTTGTATTACATGGGATCAAGCCTTATGTGTCATCAAGCAGATTCATCAGGCATGTCTGTGTGACGCATTTAATACAACAGTGAAAAGAAAATCACTAAAATACGCTTGCGTCATTCATCTTTTAATGAATGGCCCATTTAAGCCTCTTCTTTATGATCTTTTAATTTTTCTCCTTTCCAGAAATCAATAGTCCTTTTATAATTCGTGTCGGGTCGTATCAAAGAGTCGAATGGTCTGCAAAGAGAGTCAATGTGTCTTGCATGGCTGACTTTGTAGCAATGCTCCTGAATGTGAATATGAATATGCTCAAATCAAAGGTTATAAACATGCGTCACCACATGGCTCCTTATCTCTCAACAGGGAGCTGCTTAAGCCTCAGATGAAACATTGCTCTTATGCATCGGGATCTGGGAGCAACATGATGCAAGTCCACACTCACAGTCCTTTTGCACCATATGTCACTCATCTTGTTTTTGTACTTGAATTTGGTTGTTTAAAGAGTTTATTTCTTATTCGGCTGTCTCAGTATGCTACTGGCAATGTTTTCAGAAAGTAATAAAGTCCCTTATCGCACGCTTGTACCCGTCTGTGTACCACTCATATCAAGTTGCTCTAGCCACCCTGTCTGACCTACATGTTTTTACTTTCAGTTGAAAGCACATCTTTAAATCATACTCTTGTGTCAGCCTGGGAAATGCAATGCAAATCATGATGAAGAGAGACACAGAGAAAGGAAAGAGCACACAGGATTCCACAGCCATATCTAGATTGGGATTTTGAGACACTGGCAGAAAGAATCTGGGCCGTTGCAGTGTATATTAGTGACGACATATGAGGATAAGAACGAGAAACCTTCCTTTGAGATTTACTTTGACATATTTATCATACACTTTTTTTTTCATCAGAATTCTTAGTCACATAAAAATGTGGCTGTAAACTCTAAGCTGTAAAATGAATGGAGAATTGTTTTAAGGGATGGGTGAGTGAGGGGGTATTTTGTCGGTACAGTAATGTATTGGTGATGTATCTTGGTGTGCCAATTAGGATTTAGCAACATTTGAATCAGAATCTGACGGGTCGTTAGTTCAATGTCAACCTCAATCACAAAACCCTCTAGACATAGTTTTTTTAATGTCCTCTTCTGTTTTTAAGATGCACACAACATCATTGACCAGCGTATTCGCGCTGCAACAATAGAGTGATGTTACGATGGTGCTGCAGTGCTGAGCGCTGTTGCCTCACAGGAAGAAGGTCCTGGGTTCAAAACCTGCTGGGACAGGGACTTTCTGTGCTGAGCTCGCATGTTCTCCCCGTGCTTGCGGTTACCCCCACCATCAAAACATGTGCATTAGGTTGACTCTTCAGTCAGTGACCTTGACCGAGGCATTGGCTCAGGTCTGGAGGGGTTCGTTTGTGACAGGGTTATTTGGCATCCGGCTGTAGGGAGAAAAGCAATCTGGCTTGTTTTATATTTCTTTCAACCAATCACAACCACTACAGCAGTATGAAGTCCGGCACGCAGCAACTGGGGAGGCGAGTCGTGGCATTAAAATGTATGAATCCCCTCAAGAAAAGGTAGAAACTGCTCGCTTGTTTAGGTTCAGTTAGCGCGAGGGTAACTTGCAATTTTAAGGGTGTAGGTTGCTAGCTTGGACATTGTTGTTGTGTTTTCTATCGCCTATTGTCAGGCTCATGCCACCAGTCATTGGAGTTGCATTATGAGAATTCATGTTGACCTTACTTTTTTTTTTACACTGTCACTCACAATCTCCTAGAAGACTGACACCAAATTGCTCGAGTTCCCCTTTAAATATCCCTCCTCTAAGATTTGGGCGAGTGGAAGTGATTTGTTTCTGATGAATGGCGCCGGGAAACAACTTTGACATGTTTATTGGAATTTGTCAAATTTGCCATCAGGCAGTCCCAACAGTCCTCTATAGTTATTGTTTACCGTAGTTTAAGTAGCTGTCAGCATATGCTCTAATTTCCGTCGTGATTCCAAAACTCAAACAAATTAGAGCACGGGGGGGAAATCATATCGCGATCCCACTGTTATCAGTCTCCTCTTTTGTTTATCCACCGATGACTTAAAGGCATTGATAATAACAGGTATGAACGCCCCATTGTACGAGGCAACAACAATGGGGGCAGTTGACTGCAGGTTTTTAATTAGATTCCATTAGCTAAGTAATTGCATCAGGAATGCTCCTAATGAACTCTAATTACTTCTGGAGGTCTAAATGAGAAAATCAGTGGCGGGCAGCGGTGGGTAAGGGAGAGTTCAGGCATGCCGCAGGTGATTCTCCTTGGGGAAATTCGCGTGACAAATGACTTAATATTCATGTTCGCACACTTCTCCATCCTCTCTAACGGGAAGAGGGTTCTGCACAACAATCGTCTGAAGCCATGTTAGCGTTGTTCCGCTCTTTCTGCTTGTTTACATCACCGGCCTTTTTCTTCCTATTTTTGCTTGGTTGTCATTTGCTTGCAATAGTAATTCACGGCGTTCTGCTGTTCGCTCCCTGTATTGTCAATCATCTTATTCCTCCGCTCTGCTTCTGTGTCTTCCCGCCTGTATCCCGAGGCTAAATGCCCTGCAGTGTTCCCAGGCTGGCCGGCTCCTTCCATCTCCTCAGGCTCTGTGTCTTTGTGTACTTTCAGCCTTGTTATGCTGTCAGACCAGGAGATTAGTCATTCAATCAGGCTGAAGAGGAGTCGTTCTGCAGATAAGGCCCTGTGCTGAAGGAGCTCCTTCTCAACGCCGCTCCATATGTTGGCTGAAGATTGGCTCCCCGCTTATCGACACAGGACATTTTCTTCTCTCCGACTAGTCGCCTCCACCCCCCCCCCCACACGCACCCCTTTCCTTCTATCTCTTTGTGCCCTCCCTCAAAACTCACCCTATCGCTCAGTTCCTCCCTCAACTATCAGAATAACATACTTATTTTCCTCCCCTCTCTCTCTCGCCTGCTTTCTCCTTCTGCTCTCATCCAGCTATCTTCAACAAACGCTCTGTCAAATTCTGCTTTTATCTAGCATTAGGGGCTGCAGATATAAATGAATGTTCTCTTTATTTGCTGCCACTAGAGTCAATTATATCTTTTTTTTTTTTTTTATATTCAGGCATTCAAAAGGCACACGAGTGAAATTGTTGAGCCTGCAGCCATCCTCGGCCCCCCTCTGTGTATTATAGGCAGCCATTTTTGGCTAAGTGACTGCTCAGCATGCTTCGGTTATGCGCGAGAGGGTAGGCTGACGGATACCAGTGACAGAAAATACTTGCGTACCTTGCATCAAAACAGGCGTTTCAAACAGCAGAGAACGGCCTTTGAAAAGTATTGTTACAAAGGCACTTATCTTTTTCTCAAGGTTGCAGTAGTCGTTCCTACTTGTCCGTCATTTTGACAGACAGACAGGGGGGGGGATGCAAAAGCCAATTTTAATTTTTAATGATAATGAGACACATCCTGTTGAATAGCATTTACTTTAAAAAATCACAATAACAGTTAATATTCAGAGCGAGCCTACAGATTACGGCCTTGACAAGGGCATGGAGAGAAAAGATTAAAAGACGCAGACTTGTACGGTCACTTTTCATGTCAACACCACAAGAAGCAGATGAAAGATCTTTTTTCTTCTGCAGTGACAGCGGAGGGCACTAAAACACTGATGCAATCACAGAACTGAACTCAGCGGACCCTCTGTAACTGAGCCTGAACTCAAAACTTTCCTCCCCCGTCGGCGTGGACTTGGACCATGGTCAAGCTCGCACCCAGTTAAACGCATTAAGGGAAACTGTGGAAGAGACCAGTTTGGTTTGGTTGAGGCGCAAAGACTACTTGGTTAGGTTTAGGAAAAGATCACACTTTGAGTTAAATTGACTAAGTTCAGTTTCATAGCTTGAGCGTACGTGACATGACTCTCTCACATAGCATAACGGGACGCCAAGCCTCGTCTCCAGAGGGTAAGTCTAGTGTATGACCCATCCAACCACCCCGAAAAAACGTAAAATCATCATGTAAAATATTGATATTCTACTGTGTTTTTCTTTTTGTGGTCAAACCTTTCAGTTACATCCGCTGGCATGCCATCGCCAAACCAGCGTGATTTTTTGCTTGGGGCTTTCAGGGTGTCACTTTTTACCGTTTCTAGATTCTTGTCATCATCACAATCGGCACGTCGGACGATGTTGGTTTCCGACAGGCGGCCGGCTCGTTTTGTTTGCTGATGAAAATGAAATTGGTGCCTCGAATCAGAGGAACATAAATTAGATGGTTTTTACGGGTGATCATAAATAGCCTTTGATGGCAGCCGTGTCTCTATCATCCCACACTGAATGAAACCATCATGCAAATGAAAAGGCACCGAAAGGCACGGCCAACGTCTGTTCACATCTAGTACTCACCCACTCGGGGATATTCATTAAGCTTACATTTTGGCAAGGCCGTCGTTACCTATAAATATGAAACAACAGAGGCAATCGTGCTGTTTAGAGATCACATTTATTCTTCCAAACATCTGCAGTGAGTTTTTTTTTTTTTCTAACATGCATGAGGGATGTACACGGCAATAGGTCTGATTTTCCTGGAGTAGGATGGATGTCAGGCAAACCGATGACCCCGGAGGAGAGTTGCCCGCTGCTTCAGAGACCCCACTGATCAACATCACATGTGTGAACCTAATTCCTCCCCTTTCTTCTCCTTCTCATATTCCTCTTAGACCCCCTCTTTACCTTCCAGCCCTCCCTCTCTCTCCCTCTCCTGGGCAGTGTGGCATGAAATATGATCTGGTGTGCAGAGAAAGGCCCAAACAGCGCAATTTATCAGAGTTAGACACATACAGGCGTACGGCACAGAGAGCACAGCCTAAACAGCCTCCTGAATGGACCCGAAAGCTAATCAGAGGTAGCAGCATATTATTCCTGTTTGTGATGCTGCATCTCAAAATGACTTGTCCATTAGAGGGGTTGTGGTGTCGCATGTACAACGAAGAACTACAGACACGTGTGTGCCCGAATCCAAGCTCTGACTTTCTTCATTGTCCACCTCACTCCTTCTTTACCTCTTCATCATCTCCCCGCGAGTCCTTGTTTACTACCCCTGGCCTGCGCCGTTCCCCCGTCTAAATCTGCCTCCCCGCCGAGCTTTATTTCCCCGGCGTCATCTGTCTGTGCATACCACCGGTCCAGAGACACCTGTCTGCCCAAAGTAAACACGAGTAGCCTAAAGACAGAGTGCAGCGGCTGTGTGCTCTAATGCTCTTACGTAAGACGCGTCCGTGTTCCTTCCACTCTCACCGAAATGAGCCCCGAGCAAATATGACAGCGAGACAGTTTGTTTGTTCCAGTCCCGTCGCGGCGGCTAACGTTTCCGCAAAACCACCGATGCTTTTTTTGTCCATATTACCTATGTACCATATTAACATTTCTGCATGACCTGACCTGACATATTGGGAGGAGGACGGGATGGTAGTGGAGTTGCAAGTTCAAGAGTGCGTTTCGACATTAGTAAAACAGGCAGACGGGAAGAAACACAACATGACACATGAGGATGAAAATGCAAAATGAAACAGGAAACGACAGCTAAACCAAAAACCCAAACAGTGACACATGATACCACTGGATATTTCTAATGGGATCCGGCCCAGATTGTAGCGCGGGAAACAGATGTTTTTGACAGGAACTTGGGACGCCTCCAACTGTGTTTGTGGCGACGACAAGCTAAATATCTATTTTACTTTTTGTGCCTGAACTGACGAGGGCACATGCACAGCACTGTCACAACATAAAGCAGAACATTTTACCTAAATACTTGTAAAGTTTCGACGTGTCCGTGGTTTCATAAATCCAACGTTTACTCTGGAGACTGTGTCGGTTTATTCTGGTGCAGCGTCTTTGCACAACCTCTCTGTGCCTTAGCCTACATGCAGAATACTATATGGATTATTTTGTTGCATTTGCCCTGAATTGCTGAAGCGAAAAGAATCCTGCGAAGAATAACAAAGCGAGGAGAAAATGCTCACAGACAGTCTACTTTACGCTCCTCGCTTCTTTGAGGTGATGCAAACGCCGGCGTGCTCACAGTGATGACAGGCTGATGTTCGGGCAGGTGATGTTTACCCTGTTTACAGTGCACTAAACATGCTAACATTTAATAATGATCACTAAACAGAGGGTACAGCCGTGGCTGGTGGGAATGTCCGACGTAGTAAAATCAAAGCCATCACTGCCTTTACAACGTCACGGTTAATTAAGATGTCATAGCTGACATGTTTCAGCCAGAGGCCTTGCTCAGAGCGTGAATACACTCAATTGGCAAAACACACCAACTGCCTTTGTCTGGGGATGTATTAGCGTTACAGTAATCTAGTCATAAACCAAAACAAAGGATTGGACAAATTTGAAATTCTGACCTGAGAGATGAAGAGTCAAGAGATCACCACAATTATTGGGATCCATCCTCTGATCACCATAAACACCTTAACCAAACTTCATGATGATCCATCAGCTTCTGTTCCAGACCACTTCACGCAAAAAAACGTGTATTTTCTCCAACAGTATTGGCGGCAACAAAACGAAATGTTCGTCGAGGTGTCAGGACAGTTGGCAGCCAAAAGGTAAGTATGCGTAACCAGATGTTGGGACAATTGTTCAGCCTCTTTACCTCTTCTTCTCCAATGTATCCTCCGAATATCTGCAGAAGTGCATACAGGGCATGTATACATGTACATTTATTCTGACGTTTGAGTTGGCGCCTTGCATGGCGGCCTCCTCCATCAGTGTATGAATGTGTGTGTGAATGGGTGAATGTGGCGGAGCGGTCAGTAGACTGGAAAAGCGCTATAAAAATGCAAGACCGTTTACCATTTTCTTGACTGGAAATATTATCAAATCTGGACAGAAAAAGAATCCAGTTCACTTTGAGATAATACAGCTGTGTCTTAACCCTGAACACTCAAACACTGCTGTCCCATCCAGAGTGCAGTTAGCTGTGACAGAAGCATAAAACATGGCTGCGTCTCCTCCGTCTCTGGAGATAATGTCACATCGCCAGTCACTCTCAATCTCCTTCTGTCCTTTCATGTTTTTATCATTATGTGTCGGACACACCGTACGTCCGGCGTGCCCACGTTGTTACCACAGCAACCAACAAATGGAGATGATGCGGCGGCGCGCGATTCAGCTTGACTGCTTGCAAATTAAAGTGTGGACAGTCAGTCCTAAAGGTCAAATTTGAGAGACAAATTGGAATTGCCAGGAGCCGATGGACAGAGTAATTTGTCTTACATTCATGACACGTTGGATGGCGGCAAGTCAGCTGCTGCTAACTGTTTATGTCAAGTGGAGGAATTAGATCTATTAGACCTCAAAATTGTGCTAACGTGCGTTAAATAATGCAACGGTTTGCACGAGTTTTCTCAGGCAACACACGGTGTGTAGCTTGGAGCATCGCAGCCTCGTTGTAAACGAATTAGCTGGCAGGTGATCGGCCATTTAACTTAATGGTATCTCCCTGTTAATTGCGTCGCGCTTACCACAATGTCTTGCTCGTGTCCGACCGATCGCTCAGGCGCTCTCCTCGCAATCCCACGCCGACAACATCGCGCTCAAGGGAAGTGTCAGTCGGCCGCGCATTCTCCCGCGACGGTGACGGCGGGAAACATTTTCCTGTGTGAACTCTATCCAAACATATTCATCCATCAAAGTCGGCGCAATCCACGTAAGGGCACTTTCTGTATGGATTTTGCACTGCTGGGGAAGGAAACCGGCTAATGAATCTCAACGACTCGCAATTACGGCTGCTGTACTTACATGTCAGAATCTGCCGGGCATGACGAGGAGAGGGGCGAGCCGCTGATACTGCGGCGGGACTCCTTCCCCAGGTGCCCGCGCCGCGCTGTGTGGAGAGGCTGCTATCGATTCCTACTAGAAACAGCTTCTTTATTAAAGCCTCGACCATCTGGAAGAAGGCATCCGAGAGGTATCTGATCAAACTACATGAAAGTTTAATTGGCGGAGGCTGTGTCCGACGCGGGCCACACTTTTCTCTCTGGATGCAACGTGTTTTACTTATTCGCGTGCGTTCCGCCGCTCTTGACCTTCGAATTGCCAGCCACTTGATCACTGATAGCTGACACTGAAAGTGGGATTCAGCACTGCTGCTCTCCTGCCGACCTTCTGGGAGTACAGAATATATAGATGATGTTTACCACTCAGGAAAGAGAAATGTGGGATGTTGCTCTTTTTCGCTCGGTAGATTATTCTTGGAGAGGACTTCTAAGGAAAATGCGCTGTTCGTCGAACGGTTTTAAATTAAATTTGGGATTTTTATGTGATAACTTCTGTGAGCGGCGCCTAGACGAACGGCTCGGTGCGTCATCGCTACAGAGAACACATGCTCCCACATCAAAGGACGTCATCCCACTGATCGTTTTTCTGCTCATTAATGTCCAAAATGTGAACCAGCCAAACCCAGGCAGTCGGTATCAGTAATGAGGCCAGAAACCGTCATTTAACCAGGAGTGCGAGTGAGCCAAAAAAATAAAAATCACAGAAAATGACTTTGATCTTGAAGATATACAGAGTGTGCCTCTGATAACGTGGCCACATTAAACTGGTCTGCTGCCACGATGTGGGTGAAGCCAAATTGTCTTGAATAAAATAGCTCCCAGCTAAACTGGGAGGCGCTAAGCAAGGCCGCTTCAACCATATCGCAGTGCAGAAGAAGGTAACATGAAGGGTTTGAACGCTTTTGATCTACTTAATTAATATCATAATGAGCTCCATCAGTTTCTGCGCAACACATCACTGATGTCAACAAACTAGTACGTGCACCTAATGAATCTGTTCGATAGGAGAATCCTGGAGATTTCAGATTAAATGTAACAATTTGTTATGCAAACGGGTTGTAACGTGAAATTAGAAATGAGACCTTCCCCGCCTCTCTCTCTCTCTCTCTCTATCTCTGTCTCTCTCTCTCAGTTGCTCATACAAGCCCTTGGACAATTTTTGTTTGAGTTGTTTGCTGCTGCTGTGGATTTCTTGCGTGAAGGACTCAGTACAAAGGACGTGACGTAAGCGAAATCGTCTCGGTGCCTCTCTCCACTTGCATCAACTGACGACTGGCTTCCAGCGCAACAAAGAAAGTTACACGGAGCTGAAAACAAAATATGCTGCAATATCACCACTCTATTGCCCCAAAGAGCATTGTGGGTAATGAAGTTTTTATGATCACACTGCGAGACCGCTTCAGTTATAGGAAAAAATAATCCTGAGGTTGTATTATCACCTCATTAATGTCGTAAATATTAAAATCAAGAGTTTGAATTTCTTCTCCAAAACTACACTGTGCCCCCTTTTTTTGAATATATCAATGTGTTGTTTGTTTAAAGGTGCCATTTGTAAGAAAGGTTTGAGATGAACAGTTTTTCACGAGTTCGGGGGACACAGAGCCGTCAGTATTTAACTACAAATACAAAGAACTGAATCCCTGTATCTGACCAAGACATGCTGTCTACTCAGTTTGATGAGTAGTTCTGTGCAACCAAACCCACACCTGGTCATGCAAACCATGAGCTGGTTGAAGTTGTTTGTGTAATTGGATATGAATGACACAGAGGCAGCTTGTTCGTGTGCTTTTTATCACAGCATGCGGGTGATTCAGCTTTGTTAGAGACCGGAGGGCGTGTAACAACAGGTGGAACACGGTGTGCGGCTCAGGAAAAGTAAGCAGTTTGTTATGTGACAGTAAGTCGTCATGCACGTAGGCACAGCTGAGCGCGCTGCTTTTTTTTTTTGGAACGAGGCGTAACTGCCGTTTCTCGGTTGAATTTCACGGAACAAGACAAAGGAAACGAGGTTGTTTTACCTCCTGGATGTAAACCGGAATATTGTATGTAAAATGTTAAACGTGAGAATGAACGGTCTCTGTTGCTGTGTCTCAATTCGGGGTCTGCATCCTTCGGGGGACGCATTTGAATCCCAATTCGAAGCCTCCTCCAAATGCAGCCCACGAATGCGGCCTTCCATCTTTTCGGAGGACGCAACGGCTGACGCGGTTAACAAGGTCTCTCCTTAAGGACTCGCCTTCGAAGACCGCAAAGGCCCGGGGGTCCTTCAAAGGGTGCGGCCCCTGAATTGAGACACAGCATGCGAGTCAGCCGTCTGATTGACTGGTGATCCGTCCTGGATGTATCCCCGCCTCCTCGCCCCCAATGTGAGCTGGGATTGGCTCCAGTCGCCCCGCCGCGGCAACCCTAAACGATAAGTGTGTACAGCTTTTTTTTTTTTTTTTTGGATGGGCGGATGGCTTCAAAAACATGCTATTCTAAAGGCGTAGCTAATGTGACAGCGTGAAGTGGCGTGAATGATTATGGTATTTCTGTCAAAGCCAGTTCCAGTTAGCTAAGCTTTAGCGGGCAAGACGGAGCGGACCGAAGACGGGGGGGGTTTAGCGGGACGGAAATACAGAGAAAGTTGGTGAAATAAGTGTAAAAGGTCAGAAGGAGAAGCCGAGGGGAATGAGAGCGTGGATGAATGGGAGGAGAGAAGAAGAAAAAAAAACACAAGAAAAGGGAAAAGATTCCCCGGGATCAGCACCGGCCCAGCAGCAGCTGTCACCAGACTTGTGCCACCCCCCACAGTGCCACAGCTGAGCCCAATGAGGAATAATGAGCTTTAGAAATCCACAAAGGTCACACACTGCAAAAAAAAAATCTCCCCCTCTCTCCCTCCCTCTCTCACTCCAGCCCCCGTTCAGAAATGCCACCACCAGAGCTCAGAAAGAAAATTCTATAGTTTGGTTGGGGAGGGGGGGAGAAAAAACTGAAAATAACCTCAAGAAGGTAGAAAAGCAGAGCCAAGCATTCTAAAGAAGATCTTCACCTTTATCTGACAACCTGAGAGCAGAGGAGCAGCGGGGGGGTGGGGAACATTAAGGATGACAGAGGTATTGTGTACTGAAAGATCTGCAGAGAGAGAGAGAGAGAGCGCTGAAGTGAAGACGGCGAGGCCTTGGTTGGTGAGAGACAAGAGAGCGGCGGGAGGATTGGAATCATTAGAGGGAGAGCAAGAGAGCCGGAAATATGCTATAAAAGCCTCAAGTG
>OMLP01029139.1:0-13197 GCA_900302685.1 Spondyliosoma cantharus | reverse complement strand
CATCTCTGCTTTTCGCAGATGATGTTGTCTTGTTGGCTCCAGGACCTCCAGCATGTACTGGAGCGGTTTGCAGCTGAGTGTGAAGCAGCTGGGATGAGAATCAGCACCTCCAAGTCTGAGGCCATGGTTCTCGACCGGAAAAAGGTGGCTTGCTCTCTCCGGGTTGGGAGAGTGTCTGCCTCAAGTGGAGGAGTTTAAGTATCTTAGGGTCTTGTTCACGAGTCAGGGAAGGATGGAGCACGAGATTGACAGGCGGATCGGTGCAGCGGCCGCAGCAATGTGGTCGCTGTATTGGTCTGTCGTGGTGAAGAGAGAGCTGAGCCGAAAGGCGAAGCTCTCAATTTACCGGTCAATCGACGTTCCTACCCTCACCTATGGTCATGAACTTTGGGTTGTGACCGAAAGAATAAGATCCCGGATACAAGCGGCCGAAATTAGTTTCCTTCGCAGGGTGGCGGGGCGCACCCTTAGAGATAGGGTGAGGAGCTCTGTCACCCGGGAGGAGCTCGGAGTAGAGCCGCTGCTCCTCCACGTCGAGAGGAGCCAGCTGAGGTGGCTCGGGCATCTGTATCGGATGCCCCCTGGACGCCTCCCTCGGGAGGTATCCCTGGCATGCCCCACCGGGAGGCGGCGACCCCGAGGAAGACCCAGGACATGCTGGAGTGACTATGTCACCCGGCTGGCCTGGGAACGCCTTGCGATCCTCCCGGAGGAGCTGGAGGAAGTGTCCGGGGAGAGGGAAGTCAGGGTGTCCCTGCTCAGACAGCTGCTCCCGTGACCCGGCCCTGAATAAGCGGAAGAAAATGGATGGATGGATGGTATATATGTAAGTGAGAGTTAGTTTTGGCCATACTATCCTGAGCTATGTAATTAAGACACTATTTAAAGCCCTACAGAAGGGCCATCACATTTTCAATGGTGACCTTAACACAAATCAGCACATTATACATTCAGACATACACAGACTAAAGCTCTCTCAGGCCTAGCCACTCCCTCAAAATATTTACAGAAATCAATTACAATATACAATTTCCCAATTCTAATAAGTATCGTCAATACTAGCTTGATTGAAGATAAGTGAAAAGTGAAAAAATTAAGTGAGGTTATTGGTGAGTGAACTGGGCAGGTTGTGATTGACAGCAATCCCTCTTCTCAAACTGAAACCATGGGGACAAAACACAGACGATGACATGCAGTAAAGATCCCCGGCTGCTATCAAACCCAGGAATTGGCTATAACAAAGTACACGCCTGAATCATAAGGACTCACCTATTAAGAACCTTTATTGAAAGAACAGATACAGCTCTTGACTGAAGTCCCACAAATGATCTAACACTGTTGTCTCACATACTACATATACAAATACGCAGTGAGGGAATGTAACTGAGTACATTTACTCTATTATTGGTACAATTTTGAGGCACTTGACTTGAGTATTTCAATTTGCTGTTACGTTGTACTACCACTACACTACACAAACACTGAATATCAGATCTGGTAATCGGTCAACCCACAGTAAACAGTAAATACACAAATGTTAATACATGTATAATTTACTTTTACCTGTACTTTTAATACTTAAGAAATGTATTGCCAGAAAACCACCTTTGATACTTGTACATGTACATTTAATATGATAATTGAGGACTTTTCTAGTACTTTTAGTTTTCTTCCATTCATACGGGTGACTTTCACTTTTACCAGAGTCATATTTTAACACAATAACTCTACTTTTATTCAAGTTTTAAAGTTTAAAAACACACGGTCCAGGGTCAGGAGGAGCCTATCATCAAGTTAAACGTGTACATATAGTATTTTAATTTCCCTTATAAGAAGCAAGACACATACTGACAAAGGCCGGGTCTTTCGAAGGATCAGACCCTGAATTGAGACACAGCAAGTGTCTGTTCAGGAGGCGTGGTATTGCTCTCAGTACTGACTGGGACTACCTGCAGACCTGCAAACAATCACCTCATCAGCCATGCGGTTCTGAAGGTCCGGTCCTCAACCCCCTCAGTTCGTTGTGCCAGCCTCTGGGCCAGTGAACGTCTCAGCCACCTTGAATTGTGCATTCAATTTATATCTCGTGCTTCTGTTTGGCTTTAATTGTGTTTTTCCTGTGTCCCAAGATCAGCACCTGCCTGCCTGCAGCTCTGGTCAGCTCATTCTCACCATTCCCTGTGGGTGTACCTCACTCGAACCTCCCATTGCCTCACCCGTCCCCAGTGCAGTCACCACTGGACTTCACTGTCTCGATATTCAATATTGTTCAACAAATCTAATTTTAGTGATCACAATCCTGCGTTGGGTTCTGCATTTTGGGTTCACCAAGTTTGATCATAACAACTTTGTATTGATCATACTGGACTGTATAAGGGGTGTTGTGATATAACGATATCAATGATGTGTGTGACATTTAAAAATAAAAAAAATGCCTTAAATAATTTCCATTATGTTACATCTTCGCTTTGTCATAGCCGGTGGCAGTTATTGACCTTAATGCTGAGAATGAAATGTCATATTTCTAGACTGAGGAAACTCTAGATTACAGGTGTGCACCTATGACCGAGCAACTTCACATACACAATCTGCCAGAGCTCCTCTTTAAATGAGCTCTGTCCTTCACAGCCACAGACACCACTGAAGCTACAGTATTGACGAGTCAAGCTGCTCAATATCTAACCATCAACTAACTTCAGGCTTAGTTGTGTAAAACGTGTCTGACTGGTGATTATCAAACTTCAGCCGGGTGTGTGACCAGCAGTGCAGCAAAGATTTTTTTCCTCTTCATCCCCGCCTGACTGTGACTGACTGAGGCATTTGCTTTGGCTTGAAAAAAGATTTATTTTTTTCTCCAGCATTAGGATCTGCTGCATGATTGCCGCCAAGTTTCCTCTGACGTCAGTGGAGGTGCTCTGTACTTTTAGAAGAGGTGGGACGAGTCCACTATGAAATTCTGTAACCCACTTTGAGGTCAGTTTTTGCTGTACTTCTGCCAAATTCAAACTGGAAAATGCCAATTAAGGTCACCTTTAAAAAGCTCTTAGCTCACGATCACTGCACAATATTGCACTTTCTGTGATCTGTCACATGTAGAGAAGCACTGGTATAGTCCAAGCAGGCGTGTTATCTGTCTTATATACAGAACTGCACAGTGTTAATTATATATTAGGTTACATTTTTTAAGATCTCTGCAACTGCACACTGACCAAGAACACACTGTGTGCAAATTTGGACACGGCTTATCAAAAATACATGATCACACGCTGCTTGTCTGGGGAAGGAACAGAAAGAGAGAGAAAAAAAAAAACATTTTAATGCACTTAGAACTCAGAATTTCCTCCTCAGAGCATGTCAGGATTTCTCTGCTGTACGGCGTTGTGCGTTTCAGTTCCTTCAACAAGAGCAGCTGAGAAAAGCCAAGCTTATGTCCACAGAGGCAAAATCACCACTGATCCTTGGGGAGAGCATCCTGAGCTGTATTACCAGAATCTAACAGCCACACACAGCCGGAGGCAACACATGATCCTGCCTTCTACACACTAAACTCAACTCTATCCGCTTAGAAGGAGTGATGTGTTTGGCCTATCCCCTCTGTGGCTCTTTAACTCTACTTGTATTGATTTTACTGGGGGGAAAAAGAAGGGTGAATATAGTTTGTCATCATAAGGCAAAACAAACATAAAATATACACTTATCCTACATATTACTTCTCAATAAATAATATCAAGTTATGACTGAGTGTGTTATTGAGTCGATATGTCACCGATTATTAACCACTTCCTATTTTCGGCCGACATTTTCATTCGTCAAACACACTGTGTAGCTAATATGAGTCATAATGGCTGTATTCAGTTTAGGTGTCGCGGTGCCAAGGCCTCACTACTGAGCATGCTGACTCACTGGCATGCCTAAGTGGAACGTAACCATCATTAATGCCATTAGGTACACCGGTGATTTTTATGAAATGACAAGTTAAAAGCTCCGCCACCAGAGATGTGCGTGATGCATAACCAAATTTGACAGCAATTTGCTAACATTTCAAATTTGGTGTTTAACCTTCTGCCAGCTAATGACCCAGTCATACTCATAATATTTCATAACAAATCCATTTTTTGGAATGGAATCTTCACTCCAAGGACCCGTTTCAAGGCAGACATTTTGAAATTTCAAAGCAGTTAAGGCACGGGTGGGATCAATGACATTAATGATGGCTGCAGTCCTTTTAGATGAGCTGGATTAATGGCTCTGATATTGTGCATGCTGTCATGGCTTACTGGGACACTTAATAGAATGGAGTGATTTGAAATTGTTGACATTACTTTTGATACCTTGTGAAGTCAAATAAAAAGGCTGTGTGCAAAATAACTCACTACCCAATATATAATGGACTATATAGCAAGATCGCCATTTCAAAATGCTGTCCGAATATATAGTGAGATTTATTATACCCTCCATAGTTGACTCAAAGTATCCCACAATGCACTCTGAAAAGTAGTGTACAGCGGTCATGGTCTGTCATTCTGTCAAGTGAGCTGTCATCTTACAGTGAGCTGTCAAATGTTTGTCTTTGTTTACATTTGCGCGACACACCGTGCTGTATGTGACGGAACTTCTGTGCGCAGAGGATTGTGGGTCAAAATAGCCAGAAAAGCATGCTGGCCTGCAATACTGCGTGGGTGTAATAGAACATCCTGTTATTATTGGCATACTGCATTTGACATACTTTGTAATGGGACATACTGAATCTTTTACCTGACGTATTAAATAGTATAGTAGTATGAGTATTGGAACACAGGGTGTGTGTTTAGTTGTGTGTACTGGGAGGTAACACTGGCTGGCACAGCACTGCAGTCACAGCTGCAGGAAAATTTACTAATCAGTACTAATGTGTATTTATTATCTCTGCTGTATTGAGGCTGGAGACTCCTTTATTGATTGCACATGCCAGAGCCATCACCTGGACTGGGTGGCAGTGGCTCTTCCTAAATAATCTGTCCGCTGTCCTTGGTCTCAACAAGTGGTAAATATGAGATTATGCTTCCCTAACTGATGCAATTTGGTAATTTAGTTAAATATGGTTGACGCAAAGTTTTCATTTCAACAATGTGTAGTTGATACAACAGCCCTAAAATCTTCCAGATGATGTGTTTTGCATAATTTTTGTTGAGAAACAATACAAAAATCAATTCCTGTGTATGTGTTTGTTAGGGCATGATGGGATCTTATCTTCCAATATCTGGCTCGACCAGGACTTAATGCCGACAAATGTTCATCCTTTCCCATCCCTCCAGTGCTTGCTAAAGACCCCTGACCAACCCGTAAGATTCACTAGTGTAGCAACTCCCACGTGATCCCTCATTGGCCCCCAACACACAAACACTACCAGCTGAGTTCAGTGCAGTGCCAAGCGAGGCCATGGCACCTTTGCGTGGCATTAAATTCAGGTCAGTGCATGCTGGGTAAACGCATTTGGAACACCCTCATGCCTCGCTTTTATCTTGTCAGCCGAGAACAATTTCTGCAAGATGTAATCACTTTACCCAAGGCTGCAATTTGGGGATATTGGCAAATAGTTTTGTTCAATCATACATTCATAAAGCTGTTGGTTTGGCCGTTCAGAACAGTGCCATTTGTTTCTGATAGCTTTACATTATACATATAGTATCATGTACATATGTATAAATGTTTATTTAACTACAACTCTAACTTTTTGGTGACCCTGTCTGACACTACTGATAAATGGTCGATACTCAAATGTGTTCTTACCAGCATTGTAGTAGCGGTCCAGCTTCTCCCATAAGGGCTCATCCTCACGCTGGAGATTGGACAGCTTGAGAGGTTCATAGATTGAACCTGAGGAAGGACACATCTGTTACGCTCGAGCATCAAAAATGTTAATGTTTTATATTCATTTATAGCATATATACATCTCTCAAATTGCATGCCTTAGTTGTCTCATGACTCCTTAAAATAACCTCCAAGAATGGATCACAATCGTGCCTCCTCGAGTTAAAATCAATAAAAAGCCGTGGTTTTCATCTCACAGTTGTATTTCCTTTCGTTCTTTTCAATCTTGAGACAAAAGGCTTAATTCATACATTCCAACATGTAGATAACAAAATAATCAAACTCATATGAGACAATAAGAAGTAGAGAACATAAAAAAAGACAATAAACACATGAGTAAGTTCTGTTTTTCACTGCAACACATGGCAAAACAAAGGGCTCAGCACACAAAACATTATTCAGGCCCAAAGCACAAAATTCAAATGGTAATGTGTCTCGCCACCATTTCTGAACATTTCCCTCTGAGCTGAGAGAGAGCCGGAGTTTGAGGGAAACCCCTATCTGTTAGACTTTCTCTATTTTCAGACACTTTTCACTTTGCTGAGATTTGCATTTTAATAGGTTCGACCTTGGGTCAATACCACAGGTACTGAAAATTTCACATTCTGGCTAAAATTAGCATAATTTCCATCAGCTTAGAAGTTGCAAGGGACAAAGCCAATTCATCTCTTTTTAAAGATAACACTTTAAAAGAGCATAGAGGAAGTCCAATATTCCAATTTTAATTTCCGACATGAGATCAGACAACTGTGAGCAGTCGTTGTTTGGCTGGTTTTACATAATCTCATGACTAACTTGAGTGACGCACTTCTCAAACACTACAGTACACTATATGACCATATGACAGCGATTTATTTTGTGTCATTTCTGAGTCTTTCATGCTCACTGCGGAGAAAGAAGATTATCCACACAGCTAAACCAACATATGGCCAACAGCATGAGAGCTCAAGTGTCTCAAGTAACAACAAACAATCCTCATCATCAGAAAACACAGTAAACAATATGAAATAATATTGTATAATGAGAAAATTGATAAAGAAGCCACTTTGTGATTTTCAGCTCACAACATATGAGGGCAAACCTGTCCTGTGACTACAACAAGCTTCTCATGTCGGGTTAACAAAAAGCTTTTCTTGTGATCTTTACCCGTGTCCCCTCTGGCCTTCTGTGTGTGGCTGACTGCATTGTTTGCCTCACATCTGCTGCCACTACTTACCGAGTCTGTGAACTTTCCGATGGGGCCGGGCAGACGCAGCTACTGAGGCGGCCATTGTCAAAAGGCGCAATTAGGGTCAATCGTCTCTCTCAGCTAAATCACAAATCTACAGCAATTCACAGGAAGGGGTTAGTAGCACAGAGTTAGAATTTTTTTAGACATGCATGAATCGACAATGAATTACAGTTTGGGGCGATGATGATCATCAACAACATGCAAGGAATCACAGTGCACCGGATTTGCTAAGGAATTCAAGTTATTTAAACCACTGAAAGAAACAGAGTCATGATGAATTACTATATGATGGTAATGTAATTGTGAGAAAGACTTAGACTAACTACATAACTAAATTAGGAGACAGCACTTGATTCATTTAGCTTTTTATGCTCCTCGATTTTCACTTGAAAATACAATGGTCTCAATACGCTAATGAAATTAAATGAAATCAGGGAGAACAGATGTGTCTTATTACATTATGTTTAATTAATGGAAAAGTCATAATATTGGTGCTAACATCAGAATATGTCTTCCTTCCATTCCCTCTGCCTTTAACAGATTTTTCGAACAGCAGTAACGAGGACACTACTGGATTATCTATTATATTGAAATCTATATTCTACTAGAGCCTGCTGTATTTCAAAATATGAAGTGGAACTCATTTCAAAACCATGATTGCCATCACATTTATCCAGCTACACAATGTATTGGCAGAGAGCTTGCTTGTAAAAGCTCCTAAATAGGACATGCAGACTATCTGACTCTTGGATGGACTTCTAATGTGTCTGTGGTACCCCCAAAGTGAGTGTTTGGAAAGACCACCATAACTTATGGCGTTTTTTTCTCAGTTGTAAAACTACAAATAAACGTGTTCCTACATTTGTTAACACCAGGCAGTTGCTGTAGTGTTTTCATTTATACTGTATAACGATCTTTAAAGTTGAATCATGGGGGCACTTTTCCCTGGAGTGACAGGCTGGCTCCCACTGCGAGAACAAGCCCAGTCTGCCAACCTCCACAAGCCCTCCTCCACCCACACTTTTCATGCAGCACACAGTAAATTGAACTACAGGGTGAGATGTAACAGTGAAAGAAGACCTGATGAGAAGCTCTCAAAATAGCCCCTCTGTACTGCACATTTACACCTCTGACCTTTCATGCTTGTCCTGCACTGCAGTGGACAAACTAAATGGGCAAATTCACGCCGTGTTCAGTGACTTCACAAACAGACAGTCTCACACAAGCAGTCGGCACAACAAAACACAATCCGGCGTCTCACACCGTACGATGTCATGCAGAGTAATATGTCAGACCTGATCTTTTTGATCGGGATTTGAATTCCAGGAGTTTCCAGCCGACATCTGCCAGGCTCGCCATGTTTACAAAGTGTCAAGTATGTCAAAAAGTGATAGGATTTCCGGTGTCATCCTTCATAATAAAACGGGGGAGCGAGGCTCCCAAATAATCGTTGAAAACATCAAATGTACAAATTTTAGGTAGTCTTTTAATTGACGATTAATTGCAATTCAAGCAACGTTTCATTTCAAATTATAGCGTAATAGGGTCGCTCGTATTTGCTCATTCCCAGCTTGACTAATCGTATTCGTTTATTCTGAAGGTAACCTTTCTTTGCTTCCGCTTTAGCTCTAGCCTATTCTCTTTAACTTGATTCAGCTGTCAACTGTCAAACCACCCGGAAGCACGACACTGACGTAAACGAGGAAGTTCTAATATCGCATTGTGTAATCTTATTTCAGCTCATTGCCTCTACATTTTTCTAATGTAGTGAAAATAACTGCGCAGCTGTCTAAATTTAAAATTGACGTTTAATGTACTGCATAATTTAATCAATAGAAGCTGTGATAATATCGCCTGCCGTACAGCTCTCTGCCGTATTGCAGTTGGTGTTGTTGTGAGGAGCTGCATTAGCATCCCAGCAAGGATGTGGATATCCAAATTCAATATAGTGGCATTTGTCTTACTTTTTGTGAGGCAGAATACCACATATGCTCTCCAGGATGTCACGGCAGACCTTTTCGGTGCCGAAAATTATGGGACGGTGGCAGCGTTTGGAGATTTCTACGCGGATAAACAGACAGACATCTTCATCATCAGAGAGAGTATGCTAACTCTTCAGTGACGTTACTCTGTCTTGCTAGCTTATTATGAACGTGCACAAGTTATATATGGCGCCTATACGCTATTTAGCGCTACAGCTAAGTTTTAATACATGTTTCGCGGGGATAATAAAATATAAAATTGTACCTGGACGACAATTCGCCGTTATAATGCCATAAGAAATGTCTTGCACTGTGTAAACATACGGTTCCGTGCATAAGTTATCTGCTTCCCTTTTTTTTAAACGACAGATTGATCGTGGTTGAGATTAAATGAGCTGTAATGTCATCTATGCTATGTTGACCTCTTATCGTTTCAGAGTCTGAAGTGGTGATCTTTTTGGCGGACTCGAAAACACCTTACTTCAAGCCCAAAGTTAACATCAACAAGACTATGTTGCCAAGGTAGGTGTGACTTTCAATGCTATCTCATTCTCACATTTTATCTTACATGTCATGTCCTGGTTTCCTTTTGTTGGTCAGTACTGAGGCGGTGACTCACACTCACTGTTCACAGTGGGCATGTTTGCTCTTTAGGAAGGAAAAGCTGCATGTAAAAACCACTAAGTCATTGGTTCTCATTTGATTCTGTTCAGCGACACCGTCATCACCAGTGTGGTTCCTGGAGACTATGATGGAGACTCTCAGATGGATGTCCTTCTCACAGCTCAGATCAGCGCCGATCCACAGACAACTGTTTTCATCTTTTGGGGGCACAACCAGTCATTAGGTACAGTTTTGTCACTGAATGGGCGGAGGACAGAAAAAAACACTGATAAGAGATTTAATTCACCCTTTTTGGCACGTATGATTAGATTTGGACACCAGCATAATCTAAATAAGGATATTTTCTTTTTAGTCTAGTGTTTATTGTAATTTTCTTTGTTGTTTTTACACATTGTGATACATATTTCTTTTTTTTTTAAATCAGTTTTTCCAATTGGGGCTAGAGGGTGAAAATGATCAATGTGAACTTGTAAAGTTGAGTAGACCCTCTTTTTACAGCAGGCATTTCAACTCTGTCAAACACAGGTGCAACGTACAACATCACTAATTGCTGCAGTGCATTACCGTCGCGAATGTTAGCTCTTCGGTCTGTGCTTTTCGCGTCACAACAAGAAAGCGTGTCTGTTGTAAGAAGGTATTTGAGTCTGATTAATTGGGAAGGATAACACACAACCTACAGTAGAATATTCAGAGACTTCTTATAGTGGAGAAGTGCACTGTCAAGACAGTAAAAGACCCCTTTAGCCATTTGTGTGTAACATTTGACAAAGTTTAACATCTTTGTTACCTGATGGTCTCACTTACAACTGTGAAGCAGGTACTAAGCATGGTGGCCTTGTCAAAATCTGTGCAATCGCCACTTTGACTCCATGGAAGACATTTTCACATGTCACAGTGGGGAAAAGCACAGGTTACATATGAGCCATCATCAATCACAGGTGTAGATTAATGGTGGCTGAATATCATCTAGTTGTTTCAGTTTCAGGGTCATATTAATGCTCATGTTTTGTCTCACTGTCATGGCTTATTGGGACACTTGAAGAGAACAGAGCCATTGTCAACATTTGTGTACAGTCTGTTTTTCCTGCCTTTGCTACAATGATGAGTCAAAATACCTGCTGTAAAAAGCCCTTTTATCAATGAGTCCAGAATGATGAGCATTGCCAAGACAACTTTGGCATTCAGCTACTCGCCATACTTTAATATATTAATGCTATAATGTGTTGTGCAATGATATATTGTTAGTTCCCTAAAATAAGGCAGCAGTGGTTATTAACCTCACAGTGTTGCCACTGTGTGCAAGTATTTTATTTGTGTGATCCTCTGGGTAGCACTTAGCTTCAGTCACAGCCCAAAGAAAATAGCAAATTAATTGTGTTATTATCTCTGTTTGCAGAAAAAAAATGATGAAATTAAAACACATACCCAGGCCAAAAAAAGTCTAAAGTAGCTGAGTAGAAACTTATAAGCCGCAGTTTAATGTAAAATCTGTTATCAGAGTCGTACCTTTTCCATTTAAGGCTGTTATTTCTCTACGAGAGGCAGAAACCAAAAAGAAAACCTTTATTAAACTGTTGCGTCTAACTGAATATTCAGTTGAACTGTTGTTCATAGCTGTTGGCACTAGGACATCTGTTTAGCCGGATTTGACCAGCCCACTGATTTTTCTCTGTGCAACGCTTTTTTTTTTTCTTGCTTTTTTGTTCTTTTTTTGAGAGCAAGCATTTCCCAGGGCATGTTCAATTCTTCCTTCTTCTGCAGATACGAGTGGGTGGCTCACGCTGAACAAGACCTTTGCAGATCAGCCTCTTGTTATGGAGTAAGTATCAAACTGAATGGTGCTAACATAAACTCTACTTTGGTTTTAAGAATATTGTTAAAGTCAAGTTCAAGTTTAAGTCCAATACATCACCACCGCTAAGTCACTATGGCCTCAAAGTAACATTCACTACCAGTGTCAACAAAAACTGGATGTGAATGCATTTTCATTGCAGGGCTGTAACATTAGTTTGTATTTGTTTGTATGTATCTATTTAAAGGTTAGTTCAGTGTTACTTTTGATAAAGTGATTGTGGTGTGATTTAATTTCACTGAAAAAGCAAATCTTTCCACAGCTTCAATGGGGACATGATCCCAGACATTTTTGGAACCACCACCTCCACCTCCACTGAAGTCTGCTATCTCACTAATAGGTAATATTATCATTCTTCACTTTCTTCATTTTCTTCATTTGCAGTCTTTATTTCCAGATGCTTGAAAAGCTTGAATTAGTTTCTTAAATGCAGAGCGTTTAACTCCTGCTGTTGCCTTCTGGGTTTTGTCCTCTTTAGGGAACAAAAATGTGAGATTGCTCTCAGTTCACCTGTCAAGATGCGCATCCCTCACTCTAATGCTTTCATTGACCTGAACAAGGACTTCACCGCTGGTGAGTCAATGATGTTTAAATAATGTCTAATCATGGCGAACAGATGTATAATGTGTTGGGGTTTTTAAGAACACACAGGGAAGCTGAACACATCGCATCGTATTTTCAGCTGTGTGTATTTTCACTTTTTAACAATAGATTTGATTGGCTAAGTGGGCATGTAACCTGTTCAACCATAGGTTTGTGTGGAAATAAAATGAGTTAATTGGATGCAGTTGAGTTGGAGTTTTAAACTGAAGGTTTCGTGAAACTAGGAGATCAAGGCATGATTCAAAAACAAAGAATATTTTCTGTTGTGTTCTCTGGTTTGTCAATGTTGCGCAGGTTTTAGACATACTCCCCTCAGAACCAAACAAATATTCCTGTTTAATTCCTGTCCTCAGGCTGAACACTCTCTGACCTCTGGACACTATGCATACATTACAGTGGGTACGGAAAGTATTCACACCCCTTCACATTTTACACATTTTATTTTTTTACAGACTCATTTCAAAAGGGTTTAAATTAGTTTTTTTACTCTTTAATCTACACACAATACCACATAATGATATAGCGAAAAAAGTTTTTTTCCATATTTTGTTAAGTTTTAAAAAATAAGACACTAGAAAAACACAAGTACATAAGTATTCACACTCTTTATTTAGTACTTAGTCGAGGCACCTTTGGCAGCAATTACAGCCTTAAGCCTGTTTGGGAATGATGCCACAAGCTTGGCACACAAGATTTGGGGTATTTTTCCCCATTCTTCTCTGCAGATCCTCTCCAGATCTCCAAGGTTGGATGGGGAGCGTCGCTGCACAGCGATTTTAAGGTCCTTCCAGAGATGCTCAATAGGGTTCAAGTCGGGGCTCTGACTGGGCCACTCTAGGACTTTCACACACTTGTCCTCAAGCCATTGCTTTGTTATTTTTGCCGTGTGCTTGGGGTCATTGTCCTGTTGAAAGGTGAATCGTCATCCAAGTCGGAGGTCCTGTGCGCTCTGGAGCAGGTTTTCATCCAGTATGTCTCTGTACACTGCTCCATTCATCCTTCTCTCTATCCTGACAAGTCTCCCAGTTCCTGCCGCTGAAAAACATCCCCATAGC
>OMLP01029135.1:0-12985 GCA_900302685.1 Spondyliosoma cantharus | reverse complement strand
TGTAATGATCACGCTCTGCTTCTGGCACCATATAATAACATGTATTGCCATTAGAAACAATGCAAAAGTAAACAACAGGGAACTAGGCCGCAGCACCTGTTGAGTGGCCTCTCGGTGTCAGGATGCTGGAGTGCATCATCTCTCAAGTTTAATCAAGACCTGACCGTCCACACACATCTCGGAGACCCCTGATCTCACAGCGGGGGATAATAAAGATTACCCACTCAGTAAACAAAGAGGAATAGATGGCAGACAGCACTTGGACTCCTCAGGGGAACACTATCCAAGAAGGACACGTTCAGGCTTGTGATAGCTTTTTAATAAAAAACACATGAAAAAAACGAAGCTTAGCTTGCCTCAGTCGGTTTCATTTAACTCATGCAAATATGCCCAAGATTGTTCACTAGGAGCACTTCAAATTGCATCCATTGTCTGACGCCTCCTCAACAAATCAGCCATCTTTAAAGGGCAATAAAGGAACTTTGATTCACAACCGATTCAGCAAAACACAGAGAGGGAAGAGGAGGGAGAGAGTATGACTTTAATCTTTAAATCAAAATGAAGTCAAAATGATGAAAGGGGAACACTGTCAGTCGTCTCTGTTTGTGTAATTACTGCTTTAAAGCATCTTCTGTCGAATGTACAATGCAACACCACAATAAACAAGTTCAGCGCAGACAGACTGTGTGAGACAACTACTAACAGACTGTTCAGAGGGAAGCATCTGTTGTTTCTACCTCTATTAGAGGAACTGCAAAAAGTTCACACCATCAGCAAAGCCAACTCACATGCCTGCCCACATTTGCTGCAAGGCAGGAATTAAATAAAAATGGAACAATGAGAAACATAATGGATGAACTTAATTTTAATTGTACTTTTGTCCTGTTAAATGCTTCCTTTCTTCTCAAACCTCTTCCTTCCTTCCTCTCCTGTTCTCAGCTGTGTCAGGTCGGTAGGATAATGATGCTGAGCTGGTTGCTTTATAGTCCAGGTACCACAGGACAGAAACACACTAAATTGTTGTAATTTGCATAAAAGCCCTCGAATCTGTTTTGTTGCCTGGGGTATTGTCAAGGCTGTACTCCTTCGATTTTCTGAGATTTAATGTCATGAATACTAAAAAGCTTTCTTGTTCACAGCTGGGAAATGTCATTCAATTTTCTGTCCAAATGCCACTGAAATTACTGCTGCACAAGGTGATCAAAACTTTGATGGAGACACATTTTATCAAATCCCAATTGTGATCAGTTTTCTTTGGCAGGAAATTGGGGGGACAAAGCTGGTGTCCTTGCAAATTTGGGAAATATTTTGCTTCAGGCTCATTTGGCACCAGGTCACAGGTCTATTCTGTTATTTTGTCCTCGTTTTAATGAGTGAAACGTCAAAATTAAAGTGAGAAAGTATCACTTGTTGCAAACTGCAGGTCGCCTGGGTTGTAGTAGAAGAGCGTAGATCAGATGAAACGGTTGAAATGGAAACCGGTCAATGTAATGTGTCACACTGGCTTTGATAGCCACCGTGTGTCACTTGGCAGCATGTTATCATCTGCAGTTGGTTTTTATGTCTTCATGTTGCTTAAGTCCTTTTCACTCCTATTAAATTGTGTGATCATTCAACAGGATGGACCTCAAGTTCAAGTGAATGCAGCCCTTCAGTTAAAGAACGAAAACGACACCTTTAACTTTCCCTCGCTCCTTTAGCTGAAGCGTTTCCCTTCGGTATTGCTGTTGCCGTCTTTGTTGCAAAGACAGCGGTAGTAACAATGACGCTGCTTTTCAAAGCAAAGAACAGCCATAAGAATCCCAATTTTACCCAAACAATGAACAATCGGTTGTATTAATAACTAAACAGGTTTTGATCCGTCTCAAGTCCCGGTGGTATGAGGAAACACAGGAACAGGCTTTGACACAACACCATAGCTCTCCATTGATGGATTGCCCATTCTTTGTTCTTTCTACCTTGGTTTCTATCACTCTCTGACGTTGCGTTTTTTGCCTCCTTGGTATTCGCGGTATTTTTATTTTTTTTTTTGCATTGCAGAGTTTCCAAAGTTCTTCCAGTTCTTCCACTGTTACCTGGATAGCGACCAGGGTATACAATGCCTCTTCCTGTTGTGGCTGCACAATAGCAGACGCGACCTTTGTGCCATAATTCAACCTGTGTTTTTACAAGAAAAATCCAGCACGTTGGCTGAACGAATTTTGTCTTTTGCAACTTTAAGGCAATACCACAAAAATCACCACAATGGAAGTCACTTACCCACTCAAATAATATGATTTATGTCCTTGTTGTTTCATTATCGTTCAATTCATCAATTATTTACTAAGTTAAATCAACTTAGTCTAGAAATATCACCACCAGAGCCAAATGGTGACATCTTCAAATTCTTTGTTTTTTTAGGCCAACAGCCCAAAACCCAAAGATGTTTGATGCAATTACAATTAAAAAAAAGATAAAAGCTACAAATTCTCAATTTGGGATTTGAACTAATGAAAGTACTGATGTGTGTGTCTCTGAGTGTATTAGGGAGAGTGACTGAAAGGTAATTAAAGAGGACGGCAGGCTGTCGGGTGTCTTACAGCCTTACAGAGTAATGCCACTACCTGGTGAGCACAGTCTATATTCTCGTTTAGCTGTCCCTCTTTTCACCTCCTCTCAAAGCCTCCATCTCTTGCATCTCTCAGCAGAAAACCAAATTATTCCACTGACATGACAAACAGCATTCCCCAATCCTTCGACAAAAGAGAAAATGTCCAATGACGCAAACACCTGTTCATACAGAATTCTCTCTCACTCTGTCAACTTTGTCAGACAGGTGGGTGTGCTGGTGTTTAATTCTGCCTGAATCAGTGTCACCAGGGAAAAATCTGTATGACTAACCAAGATAAATTATTCACAATATGTGTTGGGCTGAGCTGGTGTGAAGGTTTTTTTTTCACTACAAAATGTCTATGGGTGTTCTCATTAAGATTGCAGTGAGCAAACTAAGCTTTCTAACACACACATACACAGAAAAACCTACTGAAATATTCACACTCTCACCCCAGGTGGTGAAGCTATACCACCAACAGCTCATAATTCCTGCTACATCTCTATATGTGAGAATTTGTAAGGGGTGTAAAAGCCAGAGAGACTCAGAAAAATGCATGGAGAACCGTGTGTGTGTGTGTGTGTGTGTGTTACTGACGTTATGGGGACATACATTTGTTTACACACTGTCATTGTGGGGACCTGCCTTACTCAAGGGTACAAAATGGTCAGTAAGACAAATAAACCCTTACTTAAACATTCAAGTAAGATACTAATAATTGATGCTACTTAATATTTATATTAAACATTGCGCTTTTATTGTGCTGGTTTTTTTTATAAGGCAATAACTAGCCTATCCTTCTTTAAGTTGCAGGCAGGTACTCACGTTTTTTTTTTAGTGGCCACGGTTTTCTAACCTTCATAGTTTACCATTTTCTAACCCTTCAATGTATCCCCCCCTCAAGAAGTAAGGTTGCAACTAACAAGGACTTTCATTGTCAGGGATACTTATTCCCTTCATTAATCTACCAGTTGTTTGGTTTATAAAATGTCAGAAAATGTTTAAAAAAAGAATCAGTGTTTCCAAAAGAAGACGTCCTCAAATGTCTTGTTTTTTCCACAACCCAAAGATATTCAGTTTACTGCCAAAGACAAGGAAAGAAACCAGAAACTCACATTTAAGTATATAATGTTTATTTCATCATAAATAATTGTTACTTATCAAAATAGTTGGAAATTGATTTAATAGTTGGTCAATTGATAAATCATTGCAGTTCCATCAAAATGTCTCTTTGACCACCTTGGTTATTTAGTCCATACTCAAGGACTTAAGTAAAAACTACTTGTGGTCTTATTTAGAGTTTGTTTTGGTGCCACAACTTCCAGGAGTCATTGCGAGGGTACCATTGAAACCAACAGAGACGCTGCACAAAAGAAACGGAGCGATGGATGAAGCGTTGTTCGCGCTCAGACAAACAAAAGCAAGACCCTGCCGACAACCAGTCACTCTTGTTTTGATTCCCTTTTTACACAGATTCACAGATGTTCTCTACGGCCTTCAGCTGCATGAATGTTGTATGAAGTTACAGCTACCTGGAAGAAAAACGATGTATCTAGACATCGCCTGAGGAAAAAAAACAACAATGACAACCCCATTACTACGGAAAGATGTGCGTGTGCAGTTGTCTATTCGTGCGTGTTAATGTGTGTGGGTGTGTATACGGGATGCTGTGAGTGTGTGCTTCTGAGGCACATTCTTATTTCAAGAGCTGACAGGGTAACGGCGGGGCAGGGGGAGGCTGGTGTGACGCGCACCAGGCAGCGGTGAGCTTTGTGTGGGCAGGAGGACAGACGAGCTCAGCCTGTGTCTATCCATCAGCGCTGGAGCCTGCTCAGCAAACTGGCACCTCGGCTGATGTACGAGAGGGCTGCCGGATGACTAACGAGCAGACACACACTGATACTGACACACACACACACACTCAAGTATATACAGTACACATGCAGGCAGAAACAGATAGGCCATGTAACCCTGCATATTAAGACCTTCATACACTGGTGGGAAAACCTGTGCAAATGAAGTTTGAGTGTACGATCGTCACGTCTCACAGCCACTCGCATTCTTTCCTTTTCACTTATATACACAGTATGAGCTCTAAAAGTTCGTAATCTTTCTTGCTCCCTCTCAAACACTTTGACACATGCACACACCTGCAGCCTACACGCTTCCTGTGTGACCTGCTGGAATGTCACAACCTATCAGTCACGGCACTCCCTTCTGATCTCGCACCATGACATCGCCGATCTGATCAAAATTTCTCCACTCTGACACGGGATAATTAGCTCCTTTTTGTTTGACACATTAGCAGTTGAAGATTGTGGAGAACATGTGGAGGGTGCAATGATCCCAAAATACTTGTGGGGATCTTTGCAAAAGCATTCCTGGTGAATTGGAAAAGACCAAGACAGATACAGTGAGTTCAGTACTTCAGCAGGAGCAGAGGGGCTTTCTGATAATCTACTATTCATTAGGAACGATGCACTGATTCATGTATTAATCATCAGTTAGAATGATAAATTAATGATGTTTTCACAGTTTACTGATCAGGTTTTGAGCTTCAAAACTGGGAGGGAATCTAGGGATTTAGGAATGGTATAGAAAAAGCAGGACACCATTACTTATTTAACTATTAGCTATGTTGTTGCTGAATCTGAAGTGTCCATCAAGGCAACTTAAAAAGACAGGCCCCGCTCCAAACAGCATACCACATAATGATAACACATCTTCGCTATACCGTCCGCTCCAAATAACGTCTGAATTTGATATAATCCCGACTAAGTGACCAATATGAGGTCCATAAATGTCTTGTTTTGTCCACAACCCAAAGATATTCTGTTTTCTGTCGTAGAAGAGTAAAAAACAAGAGAATATTCACATTTACGAAGCTGCCATTGGAGAATCTTGATTTAAACTTCTCTTGAAAAAAATTAGTAAGACCAACTATAATGGCCCTCAGTAGAGCTCATAAGGCCCAATAGTCTCCTTTTGTACTCACTCATTGATACCAGCCACTAAAATACCCCCAACTGTTTTGTCTCTTTATCCGCACCAGAAGTTAATGGGGTCTATTCTGTGCAGAGACCCATCCAAACAGGCAAATGCACACCAGTGAAATATAACCTGCTTAACGGAGGTAATTAAGCTATTATCAAAATAGTTGGTGATTAACTTAATAGCTGACAGTTGATTAATTGATCAATTTATTGCAGCTCTTCTTGCTTCCTCTCCATCCATCCTTTTGTTTGTCCTGGATGACATTATGCCAACCAGTGACCTGGACACCCAAATCCAGACTGTGTCTGTGCTGTGTTACTCTCCAGTGAAGACATAACACACACACACACACACACACACTTTAATAGGGTACCCTCTCTGTACCAATTCATGCAAACACCGGAACACATCATGACAGTATTTATACACATACACACACACGCATCACTTTTTCTATTCATCCAATCTAATGGGTCCCGAGCATTTTCCAGCATTTTCCATTGAGCACTCGCCAACATCCTCCCCCTTACCTGGAAGCCGCTCTGAACCTAAACACAGAGACTCTTTTATGTGCTCAGGTGTCTCAAATGTCGTCCTGTTCTCAGGAAACAAAGTGCAGTCTCTTCTGGATGCCTCTGATGTTCTTCAGTGCATTTGACTTTTTCTATTTTTTTATCAATGCACCTGCAGTTTGAGAACGTCTCTATTTCAGGGTCTAAAACCCAATCAGGGTAATCAAAGCTGAGAGGTACATTACAAGACAACAGAGATGCACTCCTTCAGTTCCAAGATGAACAACTTAACCAGTCAAACTAGCATATGAACGCATCAATCCCTGCACTGATGTCACTCTCACCCTGGATACTCCCCCCTCAACCCATCCAACCACCCCGACCACATCCCCCGACTTTACTTTACTTGCTATTTAGACTGCTGCACAAGAGGGGTGCTTCAACAAGTGACACTAGAAAGGGGAACTACAGCATCGAACTTAGAGGCGTAGGGCCATTGAGCAGTCTGCCGTCCAGATGCGCTATGCACCTCTATGTTAATGGTTCCAATTAATCGTGGTTACGATGAGGGAAAGATGGGGTTAAAAAAAAATACATAATGCAAACTCAAAAATGTTCAATCATTCACCCCAGCACTCAGAGGTTTGTCGTGCCACAGCGTCGTCAGACCACTTCCACCTTTACTACTGAGCGACAACAGTTAATATTCACACACCCACAAGAGGACACTTGTCAGGAAACTAAACATTTAAAGCATAGTGAGGTCCGTCTGTCCTCTAATACCTAATCCTCATCAGTGTAACTGTGACAAGGTTGTTAAAAATCGAAATACAGTGTCCTTCTCCTTAAAGTCTGACAGTGTAATGCATCACAGATTCTGCACAAATCTGTGCAGTAAAAGGACAAAACTGGACAGAGGTTGATCATCAGTGTGTACCCGCCTCGTGGCAAATCATCGGCCTGGCTTCATGTGCTACCTGTCGATGGACCAGAACGGCCTTGGGATCAATGGCTGACGCACACAAACTGTGTGACTGAATCAATCTCTCCCTCTCTGGCATGCGCGCACGTTTCTGTAACTCATTCTCAGACACACAAGCAAACAGGTGCATACATGAAATCATGCTGATAACAAACTGAGGTGCTGAAAAACGCACACGGACACATCGAGGCGTGGACAGGTGGTAAAGATCACCTTCACCGCTCGCACAACATGCAACAAAAAAATAAATAATAATAATAATAATAATGATGAACGCTCATACACACACACACAAACACACGCGCACAGGAAGGAATCATCTTCTGAGTATAGCACATAATGCAGACTGTGGCTGGAACCCATTTCAGCAAATGTGATTAGCCCAACACACGCCATCTCATTAAGAGATTGAATCTTAATGCCAAGCAGTGTTTCAGAGCACTATTTGGCAAGAAGCACGCCCAGATGCTTATCAGTGTCTTAATGCATACTGCAGCCCATCAGGGATTCCTATAGAGAGCATACATGAGCAGATTTCACATATGTACACACACACAGACAGACAGACACACACTAGACACACTATCAAGCTGTTTTCTGACATTGATGCGTGAGCGTGGATCTGCACACACACAAACACACACGGCAGCATGTGTTTCAACATAATTAAACGATCAAAGGAAACTTTTCTTTTATAAATCATGATCTTGCTTTTGTTTGTTCATCTGCGACCACGTGTGAATGTGTTTGTGTGTACCACGTGTGTGTGTGTGTGTGTGTGTGTGTGTATACGAGTGTGTGTGTGTGTGTGTGTGTGTGTGCTTGTGCGTGTGTGTCTGGTTGCACATTTGCATCTGTGTAGTCGGTGTGCGTGTGTAAATCTCTAAAGAAAGTGTTTGCGTGTCTTGTTGCATGTTTGTGTATTCAGTTCTGCATATACAGTACACCTGCAAGCATGTGTGTATATGTGTGTTAACCACTCACTGCCACTCAGAATTAACGCACACAGCAGTGACCGATGGGCAGGGACCACTCAGGAAATCCATTTACTTAAATGTCATCTGACACGCTGAAATAACAGTAAATCAATGAGGTTTGCAGTAGAACGATCACCGGAGCGCTAACATATATATTAACCAAACATAACACTGCATCTTAGGGTTTATTCCCTGTGGAGGAGATGCAACGAGACGGTGCACTCAGTGACTAGCTTCATTTGCAATCTGCACAGATCGAAACTGTCCACATTAAAGTGATGGCATAAGAGATGCGACTCGACCGTCTCCCAATTAAATCTAAACTCTACTACAGCCTTTAGTTTCATATAAGAGTTGCCAAAATGTTTCAAACGTTTCAAATGTTTCTTGGTGTGACAAGCTAACGACTTTGGGCAGTTTCCAAAAATGAGAAAAGATCTGAGCTCACTGGCAGCAGAGATGATTGTGGCAATCAAAGACTCAGCAGATATCAGATGGTCGCTACATGAATGTCTTAAAAAACCCAAATGAGTACAAATTAGATCTCTGTGAAGTGAGAATTTGCATTTCCATGCCAAATTAAATCATTCATCAATCAGTCATGAAGGATAACTTTTTTTTCATCACTGCACATGGCATGAGGCTAATGGAGACAACAATTTTTGAAACTGGTCCAGTGCTGAACAGGAGGACTTGGAGCTGGGAGCCGCGAAAACAGCTTGCAATGTAGCGCAGCGGGTGATCGCACACTATGAAAATATGTCCGACAAATTTCCTTGGACCCTCCCAACATTACGGAAAGGATCCCTACATGGACATACCTTTTCGTTAAAGAATAAGATCTCAGGGTTTGAGGACTGCGTTACGACCAAATCAACCTCGCATCCTGGTCACTTACGATTATTTTCGGTTCTGTCGATATGGACGAGCAATCAGAAGTAGGACCAGCATGCTATTGGCAGGGCGACAGAGCAGCTTCTCCTTTCGGCAAACTGATCGGCAGAAGTTCACAACACGACATCACACAAAGGGGCCATGGGATGACACTCCCACAGCACCGCACAAACCCCTGTGGCTAAAAGCTGACGGGACGAATTTGGTCGCAATTAGCTTAACCCAAAACAGCCATCACTTCCACCAAAGCAACCGGACTAGTTTGCAGAAAAAATCATTTAAATGTCGAAAACACTCAAACCAAAACTCTTTTCAAAAATCTAACAATCACCAATTCTGGTCGAAACTGAAAATAACAGCGGGGGAGAACAGCATGTAGAGACGGAATGTGATCTAATCTAATGTGTTTTATTTCTACCAAAGCAGAGCTGCAGATCGTTTGAACCATGGAAAGATGAAGCAAGATCATTCGGCGAGTTTTACTTTTGCCTTTCTGTCAAAGTGTGTTTTTGATGATAAAATTGCTGTTTTCTCAAATGTAGTCTGGTGGCTTTGGCGAGAGTGACGGCGTCTGTTTCTGTTCAAACAAAATGAATCTTATTCTTTAACAAGACGGTTTATCCAAATAACAATCTGAGCCTGTCATTGGCAAAAACAAGCACTTGAAGTGGAAGTACTTTGATGGTGCCTAATTGCCCGCAGGGATTACACTGCAGTCTGTTTTGCCATCGCCGACTTCAGCAGTCCAACTCAATACTCGACCAATTCCAAAAATCATTGTCCCCGTGAATCACATGGATAAAAAAGAAAATGTGGAAATAGGGTCAAGGACCTACCTAAGTTAGCCTATAACGTGAAGTGTTTTTTAGCAGTATTGATCCCACCGAGAATGTAACTCTTTGCAGCAGTTGACCGTTATTGTGCAACAGTTCTTACTGTTGAATCCGAACAGCTCTCAAAATCATCCATAATAAAAAAAAAACAACTACTGGCAATGTCTCCAGGCACATGACCTCACACAAAGAGATTTTATGAGAACGAAATGTGAGCGGAGAAAAGATAATGAAAGACTTGTGACGAGAGACCGTCAAGCACAGGAGACCTTCAGGTTGGAAGATTTCTCTGAGGCGTCCGAGTTGCTTTGCCTCTGAATTTGAAGGGTAATAAAAATTGTTTGCTTTTACAACAAATTGTTTGGTTTTTTTTGCTTGCCGTAAGTGGTCGAAAAATCACCCAATAAACCATCATGAGACTTTGTTTTACATGAGCTATTTTGAACATCATAACCAAATTTCCGCACAAAGAAACTTTTGCTCCCCAAACAAAATACCTCAGACCCGCATTGTTTGTTCAAAGTAAATGATCCTTGTACAAACTAAAAATGTATATTATCACTAATGTAGAGTGCTTAGACCGTATTACAGCAATCCATTAAGACACTGACACAGGAACTCAGCCAAACAGTGTTTGCCGTCTTTTTTTTTTCTTTTTGCGTATTGTTTTTGGCGTAATGACACGACTATCAAGACCTTAACAGAGTTGTATGTCTTTACAAGGGAACGCGCATCAGAATGTGAAGCGTCCGAGACTGCGAGTGCCAGAACGATTGGGAAATTGCTTGGAAAGTATGCAAACGCGAGTGCAACATACTTTTCTGTGATCAGCGACGCAATTTGTTCTTGTAAATAGTAAAAAGAACGACTCAATTATCTGTAAATCACCAAATCTGAGTCTAGACCGCAACAAAACATCGTATAAATGAAAATACTCTAAGCTGTCTCCATCTTGGAGCTGCTGTCCTTACATCAAGTCATATTTGGGGTAATTGTGTGCACGGTTGAAATTACTGATTGTTCTGCTGCGGTGAGGCTTCGCTGCTGCTCGGGAGATCAATCTTAGTCTGGCGTTGCATTTATTAGCGGTGACGCTGGATCTGGGATGTCACAATCTAAGTGATTAACTTGTAAACAGGGAGCGACGCGGCTACAATAACGTCAAGATCGTTCAATATCTCAGTGCTAATAAAGTGTGTACACACAGGGGCTGTCTGGGTATTTGCAGCGTAAGCATCACAGTGTTTATTAAAGTGCTCTGAAATACAGTACAGTGGACGCAGGAACATCAATGATTTCTGTCTGAATCCTAAAAAAAAAAAAAAAAGGAGCTTTTATGTCTCAAATCCCATAAAAACAAACTTTTCCGTCAATTTACCCCCATAGGGAGATTATTCTCCTAATCTCTCTGAGGTTTTCTTTATCTCACTTAAACAGTTAGTTTGAGGCTGTGGTCGCGAGCAGATGTAACAACTTAACCCCTGCGACCTCAGCTGTCCCGCCTGAGCAAATAAAACGTCAACATCCGGCTTCACAGTCCCTCCTCTGACAGCTCCACTTCCTCCTTCTCACAGCGCTCCTCGGGCCAGCGAGGCTGCCGGAGGAGGGGAGGGGATGTGGCGTTTCATCACCCCCGCCGACCGTGCATGCTGTGGCGTATGTGTGCGAATGAGATACTCGCGCATACGCTGCAGCACACCGTACGTGCACAGATGGAGAGAGAGAGAGAGAGCGGGGAGAAAAGACGGGAAAGTGCGCAGAGAGAGAGAGAGAGACGCGTCGCTCTCACGCGAAAACCCCCCCCGACTCCCTGTGTGATAATCTGCAAAAGCAACCAAACGCACTCTCGAGTGGGAAAGCTTTTTCCTCTGGAATATCCTCAGCCACACAGGATATGATGCCTTGACGTTGGCAGGTGCTTCAAATAAACGGAAAGAGACAAGAGTTCAACGAGGCACCACTTACAGAAACCTTATTCAGCGCACTGCCTCTGAGCACAGCCGAGATTGCAACTGTTTAAGACGGTTTGCAGGCTGCGTCTCGTGTCGACAAGCACCCCTGGGGATCCTATTGGTTAAGACAAACACAAACATGGAAATCTCCGCCTGAATGTTAGTAATAATCCAATAAATTGGTTAATTGAAACTGCATGACGAAGAAGGAGAAGAAGAAAAAGAGGAAACGGGCTGTTTTTTTTTTTCCTTCTGAAGGAGAATCGAAATCATTCTGACTGACCATGAAAGGAGCCATTTCACACCAGAGAACCCCAAACTGTGGTCAAGCCGAGGGCTGTTTTGAGTTTAGGAACTGAAACATGTCAGCTTTTAAGGACTTTTTTTTCCCCAGACACTCTCCGACCAAAGCACGAACGAAAAAAAAGGCTCAAAAATCCGCACGGGAGCAGCAGATGATGTTACATTCACCCTTTTCAGTTGACAGCTCGTTGACCTTCTCTCAATCTGTTGGAGCTTCCAGTGTTACGTAAGGATTAGGAAGAGTTCGGGCCTCCTATATTACTTTGATTTATTGGATTTATAATGTGTGCGCGCGTTACACATTTTCAAAAACACCCTCACATACCAGCGCACAGACACACCTTTAATCCGTCTTTTAAAAAAACAAAAGGCACTCAGCTCGAACCGTTCTCTGCACACTGAGGCCGCCGCAACAGGTGATCGCACTCAGAAGTCATCCTGCGCCGACACACAGTGATGGAGTGATGACTCAGCCCACAGGTGAACGGCACGGGGTCACAGGCGAGACATACTGAACACAACATCATCGCAGAATGAGGGGAACAGAGAAAAGGTGTGTTTGTGTTTCCTATTTTCGCACGTTTCACACGTGGGTTTTCGTGTCTGGATGAGGGGGTGGAGGCTGATGGAGCTGCTTATCTGAGGGAATGAAAAGCCCCATGTTACTGCCATCAGTGTGACACCATTGATGTGTGTGTGCACCATGACCCCAGCTAGTCATTCTCAGGGGAACAGGAGGCAATTTCAACTTAAATGTTTAGTTTTTTTGTAAAAAAAAAAGAAAAAAAGCAGCGGCTTGTTTTCTCCCATATTTACTCAAATAAAAACAATCATTCGTTTTAATACTTGCTGTCATTCAGAAGCTGTTGCACGATTCAAGAGGATGAACAATGAGACACGTTGGTTGAAGTCTAAGTACTCACACAAACGCGTGGTAGATGAAAGCCC
>OMLP01029134.1:11240-23863 GCA_900302685.1 Spondyliosoma cantharus | reverse complement strand
TTCAGACAGTGTTGTGTCCTTCACAGGGGAAAGATGGCTGCACCTTCAGCATCACAGCAGGATGCTGCAGAGCTATTTTTAGACACAAGTCGGAAAGGTAGCACACAGACATAAACACAAACTTTAGGATGTCCAGCTGTGTTGATTTAGCATCCGAAAATGGAGGATCGACTGTGTAAGGCCAATTATTGTTTTGACTGAGCAGTGGGACTCGGGAGGCCTGCTGTTTGCCGAAGCTGTAATTTGAATAGGTCACCCTTAAACAATCATTTAGCACTTTAAAGATGTTATAAACGCTCTCCTATGGTCTGCAGATTTTCCGCACCAATGTTCAAAACCGGACACGTGCCAGACTACATTATTCGTCAGCTCTGCTTGTAACGGCCCTCTGACAGCACCCATAACAGAGCTAATCCCCACCTACCTTACTGCCTTATTTACTTTCCGCCATATTACTTTCATAAAGCAGGGGATCCAGTTACCAACAACACCAAAGCTACAAGGTATTCAATGCTCCTAGGCAACCGTCCCTCCTCTTGATGAGTGTTGGGCTACAGATATGTTCATAATTAATAGGCTTTTGTTAATTATTAAGAGGACAGGAATAATTTACCAAATACCGCTCCCTTTGAAAGGAACCGTGTCAGAATTGTCGTGCTGTTCGACGGTTTGCACTCCTAAGCACGTCATTAAAATTCATCGTCGAGTTTTGCTGACCCGAGTGCTCATTCGCCTCGCGGTGCGTTTATCTGTTAATGAAGGCAGGGGAAAAGCTGAACACGCGGTTCGGACCACTGCGCCGTCAGTGATCCGATTGTTTGCGAGCTTCTTAAATTTGCACTCGTGATCGAGTCCTGCCACATTGACAGTTCTTTCGCCACGCGGGAGTCGCTGTAGCCTGAGGTGGCAGACTTGGCCAGAAGCGACTCATTTGATTAGCTTGTTGAGAGAACTCGATCCGTTTTGGTCTTACCTGAGTAATGCGGCACAACGAGGGGAGACTGATGGGCAGCATTCATCATTTCACGACTGTGGCACAACAAATTAGACACGTGTCAACAAAATAATCTCAATTTCATTATTCATGTAACCACATGTAATCCCTTTGTATTCATGGGTCTGTGGGGAATATAATCTGATATCAGGTTCCACTGTGACACTGAACTATATCCCTGCAGCCAATCTTCCATCTGTTAGGAAAAACCTATTGTTGAATCCTGCTCAACAACCCTCCCTCTCCCACCACCAGCTCTCCCCTCCCTCCTTTCTATCACATTACAAAATGACCCTCTTTTGCGCTCCCCTGGTTGTGTTCAACGTGAGAATGAATATTTAACGTGAGAAAGGCCGACCTATCCAGATGGCCCCTCAAGTACAGCAAAAAACGAGAACAAAACACCATCAATATTTCAGCCAGCCTGACTCATGGTATGTAGCCTATGTGTCCCCGCAGTCAGGAAACCCAACTCAGGAAGACCCCTCAATATGCACACGTTGATTCGAACACACAGTATGCACAGATGCAGGCACACAATATGCGTCTTTATGAGCTGCTGCGCCGTGTTTGCTCAGGCAGCATGGAGCATTGGGGACCTTAAGAGCCTCTCCAAAGGGAACCCGCCATATTGTGACCTTCAGCTGGTGCTCAGACGGAGGATGAGTGACAGACGAGGGTGCAGATGAGAATGTGTTTGATGAAGAGAGTGGGCCTCAGGAATGTCCGTCCTCAGCTGGTCTGACTGTGCATGTTTAAGCACACCGATGAACACTTTTAGCTAGCAGCTTGGCCTCGTGTATATGTCGGTCAGTCGGTGGGTCTCCTGAAAGTTTGTGCGGACATTCATGGTCGCCAGAGGAAGAATCCAAATTACTTTTGTACAAGTCATTGGAATTTTGTTCAGGGAATTACTCAAAATGTGAACAAATAAAAGTTTTGGCATGATGAAGTCTATATATTGTGTTGCGGCAATGTCTACTGAAGTTAGCATGCTATCCAGCTAGCTCCTGCCCCTCTCAGCCCAAAGATCCTGTGCTAGCAGTGTAAACACTAAAGTAAGACCCAGTGATTGCTAGCTACACAGCTAACTGAGCTAACTAGCTAATGGCAGCTAGAGTCAGTAGCAGTTAGTGGTTACTCTGGTAATATGCTGCCCTCTGTTGGTTTGAGTATGAATTCAATAGGTGACCAATTTTTTATGTATTGAATCCTCAATCTCAGCAATACTTTGTGTCTCTTGTGTCTCTAATGCAGGGTTTCTGCAGGTTTGAACAAGTCAAACTTAAAACTTTTTAAGACCATTTTGAACTAAATTTAAGACCTACACAAAGTATGAAAAAGTAAGGAAAAATGTGGTCCCAGAATTACATTACAAAGGCGTACAGAAGTGTGTGATTACGTGACTTCGCTGGAGACTTTTAAAAGCTAACTGGTGTTTTTCTGATTTTGTGTGTGACACCTGCGCTTTCACACCGTGTGTGCCCAATTTGAGGGTCCTCTGTCAGATTCCGCTGTCGAAGTCTTTCCGGAAATGGCGAATTGTACACCAATAAATTCCGACCGCGCTGTTGGCAAAATGCCACGTTCCAGGATACTTCAGACAGAAGAACAACACACGGAGCTAACTGTGAATCTCACCAACACATTTCCTCCTGACGGAAGCGGTAAATGAACGTACATATTTAAGACCTAACTCAATGTGATTTAAGACCTTTATGCAAAATGTGGACATATTTAAGACTTTTTAAGGCCTAAAATTGAGATTGTCAAATTAAAGATTTTTTAAGACTCCGTGAAAACCCTGTAATGCCCAAATATTAGCATGCTGCAAGCCAAACTACGGTTGTGAATCGGCTGCTTTATACAGGTGAATCATTAGCATGTTAGGATCGTCAGTATCCGTATGTTAGTATGCTGTTCAAACCACTGCTGTGTCCTATTACAGCCTCACAGATGGCTGTTGACATTCTTGATTAAAAGTGTTTGTCTGAGAGAGAATGATAATAAAGCGATATGGTGTAATGTTTTTACATCCAGGGCAGTGGTTCTCAAACAGATGTCCGGAGACCAGCTGGGGTCCTAATCACATTTTTGGAAGATGGAACAAAAAGGAAATTCAAAATATTTATTGAGATATTTGTATTTTTATTGAATGTAATTTCTAGTGATCCATTGCTGCATCAGAAGCAGGTATTTCCTCAGCCCACAGAAAACAAAATCTGCTCACTCCACGTAGAGAAAAAATGTGTCCTTCCAACCGCAAGCTTAGCTCAGGGGGAGAGGCCCGGGACGCAGCAGGATGTAACCACAAAAAAGTCTTCATCACATCAGAAGAGCAGCTGAACCCTTGTGAGCATTTTGGCCGTCGCTTAACCAACCACAGAGTAACTGGCCCGGCCACGGTCCCCCGGGCTCAGTGACTGCACTCTCATTCACAAGGGATAATGACAAAACGGGCGGGATGTTAACGATTTGTGCAGCGAACATGGACGTGTCAGTGGCAGGCGTGCACATCAATGACGCGAGTCCCCTGTCAAGCTTGTAATGTTCAGAAACTATGAATTTTTTATTAGTTGAATAAAATAGGGATATTCATTTAATTGCTGTCGGTTGGATAACTTTGGACACAAATGGTCCCATGTAGCTGCGATTAATCTTCTACACAGCATCAAGCAAAGACTGTCCTCCAGATTTTTCTTGCATCGATGGCTTTGAGAGATTTTCAGGCTTTGCTTGATTGAGAAAGGCCACTGTTGGTCAAAGGAAAAAGGTGTTTATTCACCAGAAATTCTGGTAATTAGTTATTAGAATACTGGCAACCCCCTCAGCTACAAATGTCTTTGATTAAAAAGATGGGAGATTAGCTTTTGGCAAGTTTGTCATAATTAAAGCCTGTATTGTGTAAGGTATGTGTGTGTGTGCAGGCACAGATGAGGGGGTAGTTGTAGCCACAGGGAGGGCCTGGATGAAGAAGGGGTGGAGGGGAGGGCTCCCCGTGGCTGGCTGAATTAGTGCCCGCTGGTTTGGCCTGGCAGCTGCTCTCTGGGCCTGGCACAGTGACAGCCTGGCACTGTGGCGCTGTGTTGTCAGGGCCAACCAGCAGACTGTTGGGGAGGCAGCAGCGCCAGGCCCACCAAACACAAAACTCTTTCACCAGGGCAGGCTTTGTCTTCCAACCTGCTTGCCATACTTGTGTTACTTGTTATGGCAATATCGTTGGATTAGTATGAGATTAAGTTGGGTAATTAAAAGGGGCAAATTGCCCCCGTGTCATCAGGGGGAAAATGTAAATGCCTTCCTGGGCTGGTTATGACATTTAGACATAACGAAAAATGTGACCATTACGTTTTCTCTTTTTTTAAGCCGCGTCTGGCTTCCAAAAACAGTCAGGTGTCACATTCACTGCGGTGTGCCTCGTCCGGATTGGCTCGAGTAAGGACCACGTTTGTGTGATTCACTTACGTCAAATTGAGTTGAATTTAATCTGCTTTTGTCAAGAGTGCTCAACAAAAGGAGCCTAAGTGGTAAATTAAGTGCGCTACACAAAGCAATGCCATCTGTTTTATCGCCTACTTGTTACTGCAGTTGCATAAAAAACAATCTGTCAACAATATCTATTTCATTTCATGGTTCTACAGATGATGGGGGACGTTTCATGACGCCTTTTAATCACTGTCTTGGGGGCATCCTTGGGCAAACAGAGATAATTAAGCTAACAGCCCTTTCAGACACTCAATTTTAGTACCATTCATTCATTCATTCAACTATTTCATCACCATCGCAGTGACATACTGAACATGTCATCTTCGATCTCCTGCAGGCTGCTAACGCTGTTCGTTGAGTGTTTGACCACCCTTGCGTGGAGGGTGTGACTGGTGGGATTTTAGGCAGATTCGAGGGGGCCTGGATGGGACCTGCCAGGGCCGGCTGGGCCTGCCTTGGCCCAGATGCAGGGGCTTCTGTCCAGGCATGGCACTGGGATATCTGTGGGGCCCAAGCACACCAGCTGCTATCTCCGTGTCACAGACAGCTGTATCTGAATATTCATACAAAGTGCAGATTAATGTGGGTTTGTTTGGCCCCCACATGGTGTGCTGTCAGAATGGAGTGAAGTGTGGAAGTGCCCAAAGAAAGTCATAGGTGTAGAAGCACTGGGCTGACTGCAGTGTGAATGGAAAACTCCCACAATCCCTGACTGAAACCTCTGCCTGAGAGAGAGGGACAGGATAGAGAGGAGCGATGCACAGAGTTGAACTTAACAATGAGCTGTTTACCACCTATGCGATTAAAAACTAGATTTTAACCGCTCTGGCATGCTAGCTTGTATGCTTGCGTATATATTGGCCCTTCCATGGCCCACAGAGCAGCTGCCCATCTTTTTTCTTTTTCACCAGTGGCTACTCCCGTGGCTGTAATGCCTCAGCTCGAGCTCAGTCCAACTGCTCCTTTGGTCGACGCCATTCATCTCAAGCCAGTAGTAGACGAAGGAGCAAAGACTCATTCAAAGCCATGGCCACCTTCCACGGCCGTGTATTGATCAACCTTCACTGGGACGTGGCTTGGAGGGAGTTTTGGTGGATGTTTGGTCAAATAATCTGCTGGCGGGCTGCAATAGAATCTGTGAATGTGCATTGGTGGGTGTTTTGAGAGCGGAGTTGTATAAAATGAGCAGATGGTCTTTACTTCCCCGCCTGAATAAGTGGAGTGAACCAGTGGGCACACAGAGGGAGATTTGTGGGTAAACTGTTTTACCTCCCCTTTCTTTGTGCTGTAATGGGGAAGGCAAAATGGTTGCTAACTGCTGACGGACAATGGCTTGGCCCTAATGAGAGTAAAGTGTTTTGGTGCCGCTGGTATAATGAGGATGAAGTGGGGCAGCTAATTATTGCAACCAATGAAGGTATCAGAGCCAGACGAGCCTATGTTTTATTTCCCCCTTAATGCAATACGATTGATGTTGTCGTTCAGTACCGTCAAATTAACCAGTGTTCTGCGTTCATGTAATGTTGAAATGTGCCTTTGAATCAGTACGCCATGTGTTTTATCATTTTTACACCAAAATGTGTGTATATGTGTTTTTGTTGTTGTTGTTTTTTTTTATATTTATATGCGGTCAAGCCAACTAAATATAAAGCAAATTGACTCCTCCCTATTACTGCTTTCATACTTTAAAGGTTTTTTTTTCAGGTGGGCCTCATTTAATGTCATGAATGCACCGAACAACAGGAAACAGTAGAAAACGGCCTATAGTAAAAACACCAATCCGACTGCATCCAGGACCATGGACCATCCCAGCAGCATGTGAATGCAGCATAAGATATTTGAGCCACATGTGTGTGCGCATATGTGGTTTTCACACAAACCGAAACTGAAAGCAGTGTCTTATCACTACAGTGAGCAGTCTACTGTATGGTAATCCATCACAGGGTAGTAAAATCACGCGGCGACTGGTTGTATAGTTTATTTGCACGGCCCTTATCTGCTGTCTGGCCCCTTGCTGACCCTGAGAACATGTTAGGGTAACCTAACGATGTCAGTAACACAAGCCGTAAAACTCACAGGTCGCTGAAAGCTTTGGTTTCTGGGTGAGGATCTTCTTGGCGGCCATGTTTGTTTGATGGGTGCCTTGGTGATTTATGGAGGAAACGGCTTGCGGGTGTTCCTTTCCCATTCTACCCAGTGTCCTTCCACTCATCCACAGCTGGATCCCATCCCACCCCATCCATCAAGCGTCTTAAAAGGACATCAGGAATTAGTAAGTGCACTCAATTAACAAATATGCTTTAGAATAAAACCACTTTTTTTTCTGTGCCAAAGAGCATTCCAAAAACACTATTTTGTTTTCAATTACAATGCCTTACATCATTCCACTGTAATCGCTCTGTAATGATCTCTGATAACGAGCTGGACTTTTTTACTTCCAGCACATGATTGGCTATTGGTTGATTACAGAGTGGCTTCTATCCTTGGGGTAAGCAGCATACACTCTCCTCATCAGCAACAAGCTCACAGTGATTGCTGAGCCCGTGCCCGGGCAGAATCCAACTGGGATGGTGGTGATTGCCCTTGCGGAGTGAGTGCAACACGTAAACAGCTCATTTGAAAGTAAAAGGGATGAGTTAATTGAGCTTGTTTTGAGATTCTCACAAGGGTACAGTCATGGAAGACACTGACTTTGATAAAGCAATTCAACATGTTACACATTTATTTTACTTAAAATGTGCCTGCGCATGATGAACCTGCATCTTTTCCGTTGAAATGTCAGTATTGTATCAATGTCATCATCATTTTTCAATGTGTTAAGACTGCCACCATTGACTCTGGCGCTGTGGACATTGGACAGTGTTTAAACAAGACGGAGAAACTTTGCATTTTTTCCGAATTAAATTATAGATCAAGTTCTGGGAAGTTAGAGAGCTAGAGGTCAATTTTGTCCTTCTCCCTTACATAGAAAAAAAAAGACTTTATATTGTGTAAATAAAGATAAGAGCCGCAATGCTATTTCATCTTTTGAAATTTATGGTGGAGTGTGGGTGTAACGGAGCTCACAGAGCCCTAAAAGGAGACATTTTTGCAGAGGCTTTACAGTTTCCCATCAAGCCTGCGCCTTTGCTCTCTGTGGCAGCAGGGCCAGAGCGCTTTTCCCGTCATTATCAGGGCTCCAGAGGAAAAAGAGAAGCAAAATGGTTTCCAGGTTTTACTGTAATCTGAAGAGGGAGGGGCGAGAGGTGGTGGGGGGGCTCGGTCGCAGGTAGCGCCGTCAAACTGGGAGGGGACTCTGGGCTGTGGGAAACCAGTTCAAAGTAGTGGTAGTTGGTCACAGTGACATGACATAAAAAGCTGTTCCCCGCCTCGCCCTGCATAGACGAGTGTGTATGCAACAAACACACGACCACATATGAGTGCATATTTACTGTATTTTGGACTAATAAATCTCAGATTATCAGTCCTTCGAGCATAATTCTCAGGATGTCAGCCAGTGGCAGCCATTAGAACAATGAGCATTGTGATGTCTGACAGTGACAAACCCCTGCAATTCTGTGAGTTACACCGGGGGATGACACCCATATAGAGGGGAAGTGGGTGTAGATTAGGAAGGAAAATGACACAATTTCCAAATTGAATTGTGCAGCAGACAAAACGACAGCAAGGGTCTTGAGTTTCAGTAAATTTCATGTCAGCAGGTTTTAATAGCAACATGACATCATTGCATTAGTCGTTTCCAAGGTGCTGTCCTTTCTTTTTTGATGGTTTCATGATAAACTTTAAAAATAGATCAACGATGCCTAGCAATTTAGATAATGATAAAACGTGTCCAAATGCATTAAACACAGCGTTTAAATCTCAATTTAGCATACTCAGCAGGCAAGGTGGTCCCTCCGGCAGGATTCCCACATTGTCCCCTGTCTGGAGGAGAGCCTTATTGTCTGAGGAGGAGTCATGTTGTCTGCAGAGGGTCCCATTCTCCTTTGTGCCCTGATAGGTTTACCAGCAGCAGCATGAACTAAGTAGTCACTCGCTCCCATACAACAAACAGGAACCAGTCTGAATGTGGCTCAGATGTTTATCTGTTTCTCCCATGACTACTGGCTGTGCTTTGGAAATTAAATGCCACTAAGCTATTTTGAAAGTCTTTCAAGTCACTGTTAAAGTGAGACCTGGCACAGGAAGAAAAAAAAAAAAAAGGAATATGTTACCATTTTACATTTTTACCTTAATACCATTTTATTTATTCGTAAGTTAATATAAAGTTGCAGCCAAGCGATTGTTAGCATAGCTTAGCTTAGCACAAGGACTGGAAACGGGGAAACAGCTAGCCTGGCCCCATTCAATGCTCACAAAATCAACCTAACAGCATCTCTGAAACTTACCAAACAAACATTTTATACCTCGCTAAGCTGCTGGTTATTGCCAGAGACGTTACAAGAGAGGAGACCAACTGCTTAAAGTGTTTTGAATAGCAAATTCCATACCACCAGAGTTGTTGAATGACACATATCCCATACACGATAACATTTGTTTTGAAAATCTAGAAGAGCCACAACATAAAATTGTTTAATTCCTATTCCAGTTAGCAGATGTCTAAACCAGAGGCCGGTTTGCTGCTTCCCCTGCAGAAGTCTCTAGTGTGCACGCTCTATTGGCCGCAACATGTGGAAGCTTGGTGGATGATCAGGGTAATTTTACAACCGAGAAGTACAACATTTTTGGCTTCATGCGCCACTGTGCAGCTCTTATAGTTACATGGGAATGAGCCTTGCAAGGACTTTGCTCTGGCTACATACACACAGACATTAGAGAGGTAACACTCTCATCTATCTGAGCAATAAACTCTGTCAATCTTTGTGCAGTTTAAACAAACCAGGTAAAACATGTTAATCAGTTAGCGTTGGAGGGGCTTTTAAGCAAATTATGTAATGTCACTTTCACTTATGGTTGTTCTAATATACCAGTATTGGAAGAAGCCAGGCTAGCCGTGTCCCCTTTCCCAGTCTTTGCGCTAAGTTAATCTATCCAGCTGTTGGCTTAAATGTTAGCTTAGTATTTACTCTAAAGACATGAGAGTTGTATACTTTTAATTTAAGACTTGATAAGAGAGAACATGAGGATATTTTCCCAAAATGTCTTTTCTTTTAACCTGCAAACAATCAAAATTGCTCAATAATCACAAAATCACTTATGTTGGTCAATTCATTAAGATCCCTGCATTTTGTTCTCTATATAAATTTTGCATCTGTATAACTTCTGATATCTGGCCAGATCTGAGGCTTGCAAAACCTGCCGCTCGCACACTTGCTGCGTCCAAAGACGTCCGAGCCAAACCAGCCGTCCCGTTCCATTTGAATCTGTTGTCTCCAACAGACACACCTGCAGCACGCGAGCAAAAGAGACCCAGCGAATGTTTGTTGAGCGTCCAGCATCACACGAAACATCACCAGCTTTCATGTTGTCATCCAGACATATCCCCTGCAGAACACTGGGTGCCATGGTAACAGGTTTTTAAGGAGATTGATGATGGGACAAAATAAGCCTGGCAGGAGAGAGCAGAGGATGACCATCTTCTGCCATCGAGACCGACATGGGACATTCCACCTTTAATAGCAACGTTTGTGGTTGTCTAGACTCCCTCTCTCCATACACTATGAATGATGCCAGACAAAGGGCATAATTTCAAAGTTATTTTCATGCCATTTTGCTTTAACTTGACAGAAGAGAGACTGACGTTAAGGTTAAATGGTTTTGTGTTGTAGGTCGTGAGCTAAATTGGACAATCCTTCAAAATAAAACCCAGCCAAGAATAACTGAAGTACATTTAGAAAAGAGACAAAAAAGCACTGGATCCAAAATGCAGTCAAATGTCAATTGTTGTGCTGATGAGCTTGTAGTGTTTTTCGTGTCCCTAAGGGTTAATTTTTTGCTGATAAGGAAATCAAGAGATGCAGAACTAAACAAATGCGCAGTCATTCCAAATGAGGCATGCAGTATTTGTTCCTGTACCGAACTGGAAGCACTCCTGTGATACATTGTGACATAATTTAAAGCAAACATGCTTAGCTTTGCATAAACAATCAGAGCTGGAGAACAATCCACTCTCCTATAAGGCAGGAACTTCCTTCTGATTTCCCCTACACTTGCAGGAATATTGTTGTTTTACGGTGGGGGGAAGTTGTTTTCGTACGGAATCGCAGTCATTTTTCACGCTCCTGATGACTGCCAGGGTCCCTTTTTCCCTCGCCTTGCAACATTGCCTTATCAAAGCAATTTTCGTAAAACGGTTACTTGTCTGGCTTCATATCAAAAGCCGTGTGAGGCGCTGTGTCTATCGAGGGCTGATCTCGAGGTTGTGTGCTTAACTTGGTTGGTTCCCAGCATAGCTGAGCCTGGCATGAGGTAGCAGGGAGCAAACCCAGCTGCTCAGAGGGCCTCATGTGTGACCTGCCCCTGCTGCCCAGGGGGGAATGACTACAGGCATAGTTTGGGGTGGGGGGATTGGGGTTCCCATGTCACAGCTAGGGCCATGCTGATGTTGTAGGCATACTTTACAGCATATTTTTTTTTTTAATTTGTACGTCTCTGACAACCCTCTTGACTCTTCGGAGACCTTTAATTCTTGGTCCCACTCTGCTCACTGTCAATCTCTACATCCCCGGGGGTCGTTCCCATCCATGGGAACATTGGTTGTAACAGTAGCATTCCCGGGGGGCATGGTACAGGGTAGACCTTGACATAAAATCACCAGAAAGGCATCATTTTATAGTTCAAGAATTCCTTGCTGCAGCCAAACAGAGGCTGGTTGAGGTTACAGGGAGGGCCATCTCGTAAAGACTTGAACAGTGCCAGCCTGCAGCTCCCCATACAGACAGGCCACATGCTCCTTCCGGGAGCAGTGGGATGCGTCACTTGTCCCGAGAATAGATCACTGTTGCGGGACCTTGGTGATATAGGTGAGAGCATGAGGGCTGATTAAGGGCCAGGATGTGTGTGAGACATCCTCTGATGTTCAGGAATTCCCTCATTAAAGAGGGTCATGTTGACGGTCAGTCGGAATCAGCCTGCGGAATAAACAGGGGTGGTGCCTCTGGCAAAATTCAAATAAACACACTTTTCATTCGGTCAACACGGAAGTGGTTGTCACAAATGTGTACATTTCTTAAATGTACCATTTCCTTTTTAGTCGGCCAGAAAATTGTGTAGTTCCGTTCACGTTACAGGGCAAAACACCTTCTCTCCAGTTGTACAATGCGGTGTGATGTATATCCGCTTTACAAACAGCACGTCCTTCTGCTTCCGGTGCTGTCTTCACAGTATACGTCTGTAGTTATTTCTGTGCTTTATCATCTGTAACTTAAAAAAAAGAAAAAAAACTTCACTTTTCACAGTACACTTTGTATATATTGTTAATAGTTTACTGTTTTTTTGTTTGTTTGTTTTTTGTATTTCTAGCTACATTAGCCGTTAAGGGTTAGTTAAGCATTCTGGATAATTCATTTTTTTTAAATGTCTGAATTGCAGCAATCAGAGAGACATTCAACGTATCTGCTCAGTGTATGTTTCAATGCTGGAGGGACATCGCAGCCCTGATTCTGTTGTTGTTTTTTTCCCTTTCCTGCCCCCCTTCCTCCTTCTCCTGTCTGACAAATCGTTTCCAGCTAATTTACGGTGGTCAAACTGTGGGAGAACAATACCCCGTGGACGTAACACAGCGCAAGTTCTACCACATGTTCCAGAGAAGAGCGAGGTGCTCGCAGGAAACACTTACTGAGATAACAAGATAGTACGGAAGGCAGGGCCACCGAAAGGCCATGGAGTAGAAAAGTGCCCAGCTCGAGGAGTTTGCTTTGGGCGCGTGTTCGCGTTCTCCATTCTGTATCTTGTGTTTTTTTAAGAAAGTTCCACGAAGAAAAAGGATGATTCAGCCTGATGGTAGGTGGTAGAACAAACCGTTTTACTGAGTCATAACTCAGCTGATTGAGATATGAAATTACAGTTGTTGCTTCAGTGAGTCACTTGGCCAACCGTCAGAATCTATGACGTCAGACCGGCTCGCCTCTCGCCAGAACAAATAGATCCCCACCATCATGGTGGGGCAGCTCGGGTACGATCCCTGCAACCGAGCGGGGGGAAC
>OMLP01029133.1:0-11790 GCA_900302685.1 Spondyliosoma cantharus | reverse complement strand
GGGGGTGCAGAAAGCAGCCCAGAGGAGGGTGGACAGCGTGAAAGAGCAGGTGCGGGAGGACGTTAATGTGTGGCACTTTAAATTTTAAACAGATGAGAATAAATAATTGATGCTGACTCCGGCTGAGAAGTTAAAAGGTATCTCGTCATTACCGAGAGGCTGTATGAGAAAGTGTGAGAGAAAAGTCTTCGGCGGATGCATCGTGGGATTGCAGTGAGCACAGAGCATCATAGCAAGGTGGTTTCTGTTCTCCATCAAAACAAAAAAACAATGTGATCCTGACTAATTCTGATTTTCTGTTCATATTTTTGCTCTACTGAAAATGACACGCTAGCAGTGCTTTTGGACAAAACCTTTTCCATTGAAGAAATGAAGCCCTAATTGAGTTAAGGGGAAAAGGATAGATTGAGAGAAATGCAGCATAAAGAGCCAGATCAGACAGTCGGCTGTTAGCAGATCCCTCCTCCAGGCACGTGGCTGCTTTCTTTATGGCTGTATCATACATGTCATTAGGCATTACTACGTTGTCATTAAAATGAACTATAAAGTAAACTACCAGGATGAGCGAGTACTCTGTAAAAATGAGTTTCCAGCACAGAAAAGTATGATCAGAGTAAAATCGGTCCATATTGTACTCTGTTTGCTCTTGTGATCAAAAACATAGATCTTAATAGTTTTCTAATAAATAATACATTTAGCAACTTCAGATCAACCCACATCAATCTCAGGCTGAAATTTCGTAACATTCTGTTAGTCATAAGACATGAGCAACATCCACTTCCTGTTCAAGCCCCGCCCATTATGAGTACCAGTGCAGATCATTTAGTTGCTTTAACAGACACAGATAATGGCAGACTCATACATATCTATACACTACCCAGGAAGTAGGGCAGTATGATGCTATTCGAAACAGACAATATAACGCTCACACGACAATTTGTTCCTATTAGCACTTTGACACCGAGATTAGCGTATATGCAGGTTTTTGTTTTTTTTTACGTGAGTAAACCTGCTAAAAACAGCCAACTGCCTGGAGACGAGACCAGACAAATGGTGAATAGATCAAAGCAGCAGGTGATACACCTCAGACTATATCCAGAAGTTGTTAATCAATAATATTCTGAATTAGACACATCATTTTTTCTGAAGCTGACAATGGGAGTCACTAAGGAGTGAGACAAATGGTGTTGGTCATTACGGCATCTTGAACAGGACTTTCCTTCATGTTTCAGATCTTCATAAACAGCTGAACATCAATTCACACCAGACCTTTGGTCACTGGTTAGACAGTACCAGGTAGTTTACAGTCATATAAGACTCAGATTTATAATAACAAGACTTTTTGTTTCAATTTTATGTGCGACACATAGTTGTCTGGATTTACTGTTGACAACTATTGTCATCTATTTTATCAGTTTTCTTCTTTGTGTGACTTTGGCAAACTTATGAGAACTTGACCTAAACTCTACAATCATGTTGAAGTGTGCATATGCAATTAACAACGAATGGAACTGATTTCTAAGGGCGACCAGTCACCGCTAATTTATAATACAGGGTTGAAATAGAGGTCAAGCAGGGACCGAGGTGTAGGTGATCTGCTCTGAGAATGATGATTTGTATTTCAGTTTACACCTTCACTTTACTTTCCATTTCTCTCTCTCTCTCTCTCTCTCTCTCTCTCTCTCTGCCTCTCTTACTCTCTCACTCCAACATTGATCTCTTTGACAGACCACTAAATTACACTTCTTCCATCGATTTTCCTCAAGTCAAACCTCAAAATTCTCCTCACTGCTCAAAGCGCTTCCTCCTTCTCGCGTCGTGCCCGGTTCACTGGATGCTTCCTGTTGCCAGAGATGATGATATTATTCTGGCCCTGGTGATGGAGGTTCACTGACTGTAGAACACTGAATTTAAGGGGTCCAGGACGGAGCTAACTTTGCATGAAACTGCGTGCTACATGTGGGCTACAACAACGCTAGCTGTTCTTGATTTTACAAACCTGACAAAATGCCATTCTTTCATAACCCGACCCACGAGACCTGTGCAAAAACAGTTTTAATTCCTATTATTTGCAATTCTTGTGTACTTCCCATCGCTGCTGAAAGTTTTCTAAAGCAAACCCTGAGTTTTTGAATTTTCTGTTTGACCTCAAAAAGGCTTTTTCATTGTTTGCGGAAACTGGTTTAAAACACTTAATTCATCACAATAGAACTACTGGTCTGTGTTTATTAGGGTTAAAGTGACTTCCTCTTTGCACGATAATGCAGTTATACACAAGTACTCTAATTTAATTCAAGTCTATCTTGTGGGTGCAAGTGTTTGTAGAATTATCTGCCATGTAAAAGTTTGAGGATCAGCTGCCAAAAACAAATAAAGGAGACATATTGCCGTTTTTCAGGTTTATAATTTTAATTTAGGTTACCACTAGAAAAGGTTTGCAAGCTCTAATGCTAAAACAGTTATTCCCCCTCTGTCTGGCTCCTGTCTCTTTAAGCCCTTCCCCCTCCTTTCATTGGGCAGCTCACACATGCCTGAACCAGCACCGCTGACAACAACAAAGCAGCTGTGTTAAATCAACTCGAAGAAGTTTCTTTACAATGGTGAAACCATAGGATAGGAAACATTTCTGGGTGTTGCTTAATTTCAACATCATCAGTTATTCCTAGAATGTTAATTAGTGGTTCTGGTTCTAACTATATTTGAAGTGTTTTGGATTTTAATTTGAAGATTTGATCCATTTTAGGACAAAGGGGGGAACCTTTGGAGCAGGGTCTCTCCCTTTTTACTTTTGGATGACAGATTGTGTCATTTTTTTCTCTTAAATCCCAGGTTTTCCCAGTTTTTGTGCATAGTTGATGGTTTGAAGCTTAGAAAAAAAACATGGGGATGGCCCTTTAACTGTTTCAATTGCAAAGTAGCTTCAACCAGGTTACAATATTGAACTGCAAAAAGAAAAATAAACTCTGTATTGAATCTATGTTAATCTCATTGTAGTTGGCAAAACAGATTAAATGTAATATACAGGGGCCATATAGAATTGCAGTTCTGCAGATGCACTAATGAGTTTATATCTATAGGTTAAAGGCTTCAATGACAGCTGGCTTTGTGCCATTCATCCCAAGAAAACTTAATGTGAAAGTCAATTTGTGAGTGACAACTGACGGGAGAAATCGGTCAACGTGGTTAAGGCATCTCAGTTTCTGCAAGTCAAATCCTTCGCATGCTGCCACCACCTCTATTGTGGCTCTGCTCTCGCATTATGAATATTTCATGGCAAGCATCTGACACCATGCCCAGAAAGATATTTCAAGGTTTTTTTCTGATAGAAACCCTGGGGTTAGAGAGTGTCACAGAGGCGTGAAGTCAGTCTGTGGCCCGCAGGCAAAAAGGATGGGATTTATGATGCACCGGTTGATGACATCAGGTGGATATTTTCATTCCTTAGCGGAGAGCCCCTTTGTCCTCGCCGACTGATAAACCACTGAGCTGTTCTCGGCTTGTTGTCACTCCTTAAAAAAAAAGATCTGTTTTGTCTGTGGCGTTCTGTTGAGTAGAGAAATGATTTCAATCTGCTCACAGTGCAAGCTGTGTTTTGACAAACTGTGACCGGTTTCCCCGTCTGATCAGTGTGGAGCTGGAATGACTAAGCAGGGGGGAGTCTGCTTGGATTAGCTCCGTCTTAAATGCTGCCTTTAGCGTATTACATTGCCCACTGGCTTTTTCTCCTAACGATATCGCTCTTGTTTTCATCTTTGTCAAGTTTCACCTTGCAGTTTAACCAAAGCCTACTCATGTTCTTCCTCTTAGGTTGCTTCAGGTGGAATATTAGTCTCGTGAATTTAACTAGATTAATGTAATCCTTGTTTTTCTTATTGTAGGTGTGTGTCAGATACATTCAGGAAGGCAAAATGAATGCTTCCTGTACAGACTTGGATTTTCCAATACAGTACATGTGAATGCATTAGTGAGGTGGATTCAAATCTTTTTGGCATGTGACCCCTTAAACTGGAATTATGCTTCCCTGAAGGTAAACATAAATGTGAGTAATATGGGGACGCGTAGGTCTCGCGTGCACCTCCCAAATGTCAACCAGGCGTCGTGCCGACCTGCACATCGAGCACGACACTCGGCTGATTCGATTCCTGTCAGGAAACCAGAACAGATGTAAACGGTATACATTTTATGCAAGTATAAAAGAAGTCTGAGCATGCACGTTTGTACTTGTGCTTTGAAACAAAGCAATCTGCTTGTGACCCTTTTCATTAGTTTTATGTATGCAGTTCTATCAAAGAGAGTTTTTTGTGCTTTATTTGAATAAAGTCCCAAAGCAGTAAATGTATCCAGTATTTCACAAAAGAAATACAAAGATTGGAGAAAAGTCTGACACAAAAGAAAACCCAAGTTTTCGTAGCACAAGTAGGTTTTTATTGCTTACCACTTCTATTTATTTATTTTGCATTTTTCCTCTTACTTGTAGCGCAGTTCATCCATCTAGATTGTTTTGGTGTGAGTTGCCGAGTTTTAGAGATATTGGCTGCGGAGACGTCTGCCTTCACTCTGATATAATGTGACTAGATGGCACTCAGCTCGTGGTGGTCAGAGCACCAAAACACATTTGAAAACTCAACAGCAATGCCTCTTTCCAGAAATCAAGACCAGGTTACTAAGGATAATCCTCAGTACCTATTTTGAGCAGTTCCGTGTCGGAACTATTTTCTTTCTGTGGAGCTACACACCCGCTAACCGTATCACTGCGCAGAGGGAAGTGTGAGTCATCTCAGCTTCGAGGCTCGTGACAGCACAGGATATAAATATTAATGGCGTCCTCCGCGGCTGAGCTGTGATGTTGGGGTCAGGTAGTTTAGTTTGCTAGCTTCTCGTCCATGACGGGAAACGTTAATAAGTAAGGTTATGTTGAGTAACTATGTTTGGCACTTTGAGCACCAAAAGCCATACATTTCCTCTAAAGTATATTTAAGACAACATGTCTACAGACGATGTCTTCACAGCTCCGCAATCTACAGATATGACAAAAAAATATGTATTCTTGATTTTGAACAAACTGTCCCTTACAGCCTGAAAGGGACAGTTCACACCAAAATTCATTTGTAAGTTCAGTAAGTTTATGTTTCTCATGAGTCCCGAAGAAGTCAAAGTATTCAATTCAGTTAACAAGAAAAAAAACTTTGATTAGAGGAAAGTCTAAAAAAAATAAGCAAAAATAAAATAGCTGTAATTATTTCAGCTTTGCTTCTGATAAATCATGTATATGGGTTTGACATGGCGGATGGCTCGAAATACTACAATACCCATGAGCCCCAGAGCTGCCATTGCTCTGAAGAAGTAGCCAGTTGCAGGCACGAATCCGAGCTGAAGCAGAATCTAAATGCTTTGTCCCTGCAGAACAATGGTTTCCAAATTCATCTAAAATTGAATCAATCTGCGACTGAAGTCATTTAAACTGCAGATTGTAAAAATTGTTTTTCTCAACAGCGTAATGCTTTAGCTTTCCCCTCTGTGACCTGATGTTTCTCAACCAAAATGCACCTTGGGAGTCATAGTTTACTTCTCATCTTACCTTTTTTAAACACACAGTCTTGTACCTTTATCGTTTTTTTGTTTTTTTTAATCACAGCACTAAATATTTATTGTCTTTTATTCAGGGAAGTTTTATCCCAGATCCCAGATCACTCTTTTACAGGAAAACACCCGCCCGATTATACACAGTCACACCTGGAAGCTGCCACCTACGACATTCCATAGTCTGACCTCACCGAGCAGCTCTGGTGAAGCAAGTGGGGTTAAGGTCCTTTGCTTTCGGGCACATAACTGATGGTAGTGAGAAATTAACCACGAAAGTTTCATGGCCATCTCTGCTGTGGAAATACAACCAATTGTGAGGCACCTTACATGGACAAAAAGAAAGGGGAACTTTATTTAATTCTGCATCACTATCCAATTCTTAAACCTTTAATGACTTGTGGCATCTTGAGCTTGTTCATTCTGTAGCATGGAGGTGAAAGCAGCACGATGACGAGTAAAGGAAGGGACCGGCTGCCCGCTTTCAAAATCGTATTTACTGAACTGAAATCTTTGTCACCCACTGAGTTTAATGCACAGAAATATTTGACTCGATCTTCCTTAGGTTAGCGCAATTAAAGATCCAACTTCCAGTATGTGTGTTTTCTAAGCCTAACCTAAATATTATGTTGATTTACAGTAAATATGCAGAGCTCTGCATATAGACCTTCTGAGTTTAAGGGCTCCCACACAGATGCTGAGAAATCTGCTCAAAACAAGAAGGCCTGCTCCTACTTTGCATTTCAATTTAACATTTCAGAGAACTGGCAGCATGTTGCCTCGCTTAGCCCTCGCTTCGTTACACCCACATGGCTTCTCGCCGCGCTTGCTGACGTCTTCCGCTGTTCAAAGGGCTGCAACTTGGCTGAGAAATTGGGGATTTCCATACCGGATCCCTCAGGTATCTGCACACTCAAACGCGTGTCCTGCTCATCTTCTCCCTCCTCCCCCGCTCCCATCCTGCTACGCCTGCCCTCCTCCCTGTTCACACTGCTCTGATTTCCCCGTCCCGGAGCTCAATTGACCCTCGCCGCCGCATCTCTCTGTTTTTATTTCTCTGAAATCTCAGCAGCACCTGAAAGCCTCGCCGCCGTCTCCCATACAGGGCTCGCTCCCAGAGGAGGGGTTAGCTTTGTAGCACAATTGTGTAAAATTGCTCTGCTCGGATGAGGATTCTTAGGTGAAGCTAATTGAAATGGAGGCCGGCACTGCTGTACTTAGTAGCAGGTAGGTGATCTCAGCTAGAGGCTGCGGCCTCTGACCCAAGGGTGCTGCCTCAGCTTCTTCCTACGAGGGTCAACTCAGCCTCCGTCTGCGTGGGCCAGGGACTTTCCATGCATGATAAATGGAAGAGGCATGGCATCCGAGTGTTGTTTTGGCAGCAGAAAGTGGTTCAATTTAATATCTCTCACTGTACAGAAGCATTGCGTGAGACTTCATTCTAGGTTGTAGGGTTAGATACCTGTAACTGGTTAGCAGTTACTTTGGGACCTTGTTTCTCCTTATTTTTATTTGTCTACACTTTTGGAGGAAACATCAGTTCGACCTGACATACGTTCAGTGGTCATGGTTGTGTGATTGCCTTTGTCTACTCAGGAGTTGGAGCGGGAAGGTCAGGATGGATGGCTGGAGGTTTTACGTGCTGTGTCTCTTGTATTTATAGATTTGGGCCCCCTGCTCAAGGTTAGGGAATGATTTTGGTTAGATAGAAAAAGTCAGCGTGTCCCGGCTCGTGTTTTAGGGTTGACTTTTTCTGGAGTAAAAATTTAAGGGATTAAACGTTGTACATTTGGACTGAAATGACTGCATAGAATCTGATTTCAATGTTCCTTTGTGAAATTACTGAAAAAACTCATTTAGCATCAAACGATGATGTAATCTGTATGTGAATGACTAAACATGATAATTATTTGCATATTAATGCAATATATTTGATATTGGCAACACCTTATTTTGAGCATTTATAAGCAGTATATAAACAATTAGTGAATGATTTATACAATATTGTAAGCACAAGCATGTAAGTCCCCAAAATCCTTTTAATTCCTGTTATGGAACTGCAATGCTTCGACACGTGTTGACATTAAGGACGCCGGCTTGCTCATACTTTTCCTTCTCGGACATCATTATGTCAGTGCAAAATTTAAACAACCACTGTAACATCGTCACTGGATTCTTTGTCAGGGTCCTATCTTTGCCAGCTGCCTGATCGGTACGGCACATGTGCAGCTCTCAACAGAGATGAGAAAGAAGTCTCGCTCCTTTTTTTTCCCCGACATTTTGTTTATTATGACGAACATGACACAAAAAAAAAATAAACTAGCAAACTCATCCACTGGAAATGAATCAATCGCCTATTTTTAGCGAGTTTATCTGCATTAAAGAACCTGTGTATACATGCTAATTTTGGTGTGGAAATGGTGTATAACCCATGGACACTGACACATCGTCGTAGTCGAAGACAACTGATGTCATTAAACTCAATCCGGCCATCATAATAAACCTTGTTTCTTGGTGTGCCCGTGTCACTCCATGTTTCCTGTCCGTACCTCAACTGTTAATATCCAATAAATGCAAGATAAATTCATCAAAACGTATTTAAGACTACCAGTTTACAGTTTAGATCATTTGCTTCAATCTCACCTGCTCCCCAATCACCTGAGTTAGGAGGGAATTCTAACAGATGTCACAAAATCTGGTATTGTCTTATTCCCAGTGGTACGAATCTTTCAAGCATCTTGCAGCTTACGCCACGCCCCGATCAGTGATGTCACCGGCTCAGCAGGTGTTTTGCCGTTGGCACCTGATGGGAAACATCTGCCGTGACATCACCGGTTGGGGTGTGTCCAGGCTGCTCGCGATTCGAGCAGCTTTTCATCCATATGTGATTCAGTGCGGATTTCGCTCGACGTTTCACTGGAGGTGATTCCGCTTCCACAAACATACATCGACTTCCTCATAAAGCGACATATTGCCGTGCCGCCCCAGTTACACTGGGCCCGTTCCATTTCGCTGTCTGCACAATAGCTGCTTGACTGTTTGATAAAAAAGCGTATTTTCTGAAGCCACTGAGGCTTGGCCTGTCTCACTGCAAAGCCGCTCCTATGGAGGGCTAGTAAAATATACGTCCTACAGGAATACTGCACTGTAATTACATTCCCCCATTAGCATACGGAGGCTTGGAGTCACACTGCACTCAGCCTCCAGCAGCACTTTGCCATATGGTCCGTCTGCGCTTCTCAGGCGATATTTGGCAAGACTCTTGCAGAAGGTCAAATATCAAGTCAGAGGACTGTGCCAGAATTGCATCTATGCTAATTGCTCTATCTCTCTCTCTCTCTCTCTCTCTCCTCCTCCTCCTCTGCTCCCTCATCCATCTCATGCTCCTCTGCTCCCCCCCCTCTCTTTCCTTCCTCCCTCACTTCCCTCTCCCACTGAAGTAAGTAATCTGCTTTAGGATGTTTCTGAGATGGAGATGGATTTGGTTTTCCTTCGCTGCCCCTCAGCCTAATCTCCCCCCTGTGACCACCCCGCCTCTCCCAGGCACAGCTCTTAAGCACACCATCATACACCCCCACCCAGCTTCTACCCCCCGCTTCATACATGCCTAGTCAGCAAAAAACTCCCAAATTCCTCATTACTCACAAACATCCGCAATACACTTAGCTTGATTTGCTCGAATGCACGCCTGGTGCGAGGCCGGACCTTGAATTAAAAGTCTGAAGCCGTATTTCAGCGCTGGAATGCGATCGGGATACTGGTGTGCTTGGTATCTTTGTCTGTGAGCATTAGCGTTGTGGGCATATATTCAAGAGGGAGTCTGAATGCATGAGCTAGGTAAAGGAGATACATGGTGGAAAGAAATAGCTCATGATATTCCACTTGATTTGTAAATATCTCTCACTTTAAGTCCTAGGTGGAAAAAGAATATGAGATTAAAATCGCAAGGGTTAAACACACAATGAAGATTCGCTCCCAACCTTCGTGATCTATAGCCACCTGCAAAATCTGATTTATTTGAGTCCAGTTTTTATGGCACTTGTGAGTAAAAATGAATGGTATTGACTGAGAGTAGCTATGTGACCTGTGTGTATTTACACACTTTCATTCTACTGACTGCCGCCCCGATAACCTTGTATTTCTGCGGTGATGATGAGACAGCACAAAAGCAATAAAAAGTCATGAATATTTTGGTTATAAGTGTTAGAAATTGAGCAGATTTGTATCATTTAAAAAACTGCAAAAATCTATCGTCTATCTTTTATTCGCTTTAGAATTGATATTTCTGTGGCTGGTAACGTTAGTGCCGTAAAGTTGCACTCTGAAAGTTATGATCCGGTCAAACTGTGAAGGTTTTAAACATTTAATGATCTGGGGGATGGTGTTTAATTAAAAAAACACTTTTGGCTGTGAACATGCCACTCCGTACAGGACCAGAACAAAGATCAGTCAAGAAGAAACTGTTGTTTTTGCTGCATGGGATCGAGCCACCAAACATTCCCCTAAAGGTATATTTCAGCTCCAAAAGATGTCGGTGGAGTTAAAAGTAGAATATTTCTCTTCTTCATTGTAATGAGACAAAAATTACAAATAGAGCTGCACGATATGGCAAAAGAGAATAATATTACTGTTATTTTGAGAGATTCTTAAGATTGCGATATGATTCATGGTCAGTGGTAATGATTGTTTTTGTATCACCGTTTTTTATTTTCACTGCAAAAAGTATTAAAATCACGATAGTGACATTTGTTCCGTTCCGTTCCGACATTTGTTGAAGTCTCTAAGCGGTGTTGCGACATTGCGATATTAATGATAATCATGATATTAAAATTGGTTGATAATTCCCATAATCCAGATATGTTTGGCTTTACACTGCATCTTTTGTTCATCTGGTTGCCTTTAAAATCAGTGATTATGTGTAATTATTGTGTTATTATATGCTTTTTTTAAAAAAAAAGGATGGTTACAGACTCTCTACACCTCCCTAAACTGGCTAAAAAAGGAGACGAATAACAGTAAAAAATGATATTTTTGATTGACTTTTTATCATTGATCATTTTTGATTTTTTTTTTTCTACAGATATCAGGATAACATCACATATTGTGGATTCATTTGGGCACGATAATGATTAAGTTATAATCTGTAAGTCTGTACTGTAACAAATACACGTTTTCGATTAGTTGGCCAGGACGACTACTATCTCTGTAGCGCCACAGTACTTCATCATAATGTTGTTTTTTCTTGCATATTTAACCTTTATCAAAATCTTGCAACTTTTGCAATTTGGAGATTGTAATTGGCTATCTTGCAATTTTGATAATATCTAAATTAAACGTGCGACCATAATTTCTCATTAAGCGGAAATACTCGAGTGAAGTACAACAGCCTAGTATTTGTACTTGAGTTAATGTTAATCAACTTAAATGTGTCTGGGTTAGCCCCAACACAAGCAAAAGTCTCAAGTAAGAGTCAATCTATGAAAAAGTTAACTTCATTTTAAAGCAACAGAAATGTGACTTCATGTTGGCTGATTGTTGAGTCTCATCGCCAAATGTTGGCGCTTTCGGTTGGCGTCCGACCCGAGCCTCCAACCCAAAGCCTTGGTATTTGACGACCTGAGGATGAGACTCAACAATCTGCTATTTTTCTCCAGGAAGTTGCAATGTGTTGCTTTAAAGGTCCAATTTGTAAAAATTAATTATTTATTTTTGAGTCTCATTCCCAACTCTTCACATACTGATGATAGCTGACAGCTGACCTGACCTACATTACCAAAGCATCTGTATTTGACGAGTAGGGAATGAGACTCAAAAATCAACTGTCTTACAAATTTGACCTTTAATATTATAATCATTTAGATCTAAGATGGTTTAATCTGTCATTTTGTTCCTCTATGTGTAACTCTGCTTCTGTATTGTACCTTTAAATATGAAAAATTAGATTGCCAGTCACAATTAATCGCTTGCCCACTGAATCTGAATCTTCTGCTCATAAACAACTAAACCACAAAGCAGAGAGACGATTTCATCACAGCAAATGCATATTCCATTAAATTCATCTTATTCTTTTTACTTACTATCACCAGAATGGATCTTAAAATTGATGATCCTCTCAGATAATAACCAAGGAATAAGCTCTTGCGCTGAGCAGAGTCTGTTTGCGTTACGGTGTTGTGATGCACGGCGGGGGGGGGGGGGGGGGAGCGGCGG
>OMLP01029131.1:0-13027 GCA_900302685.1 Spondyliosoma cantharus | reverse complement strand
GGATTTGGTCCAGTAGATTGCCTCCGCCCTCAGACACAAAACAGCTGAAACGTAATCCTGTAAAGGCAACTCAGGCGTCCACTAAAAGGACTTCTTCTTGCAGCTGACAGGCTCAGATTGTTATTTTAAGTGACAACATTATGGAAAGGATCCCTACAATGACAGACCTTTCTGTAAATGAGAAAGATCCTTTTTGTTTAACCAGAAACAGACACTATATACCACCAGACCCCTTTAACAAAAGACAGTAATTTCACTTTGCAGATTGTCATAAAATACGCTTCATTTAAACCCGCCAGAAACTAAATAAAACTCACCAAAATCATCTTGGTTAGTCTCTCCACTGTTTCAACAATCATCAATATGGTCGAAACAAACTCCGAATTCAGCAAATTAGATGAGAAAATGTTCTGGCTCTACACCCTGTTTTCCCCCGCTGCTGCCTATCACTTTCCTGATACTTCTACCTCAACAGACTATAAAAACAAACATCTGAAAATATTATTTAATTTTCAATTTAGCCTAATAAAACTAGCAGTGAACCGTAGTGAAACCAGTGATGACTAGTTAACTCATAACACTTCTTCCTGGCCAGGATTAGATAACCCTCCTCAGCTGCCCAATAACAGACCTACATGTATTTCCGGGGGTATTTACCCAGAGAAAGCAGGCCACTCTGCTGAGTTGCAGGGGCCTCTAGCAGGAGCAGGGCTACGCCCATCAACAGCTCATCCAATGGCAGCTCCTACAAAAGAACAATCAAGCTCAGACACAGCAAAAATAAAATAATAATAATCTAAAATGTTATTGGATCATAAACGTTGCAGTGTCACCTGTTGGCAGACAGGCAGGAGCTTCTGTAATAAGCTGAGAAGAGGTCGACAGTCTCCATTTAAGCTTAGGCAGCGCTGACAGGCACAGAGCAGCTGTAGAAGCAGCCCAACTCTCTCGGTCCTCCAGTGCTCCTCAGAGGCCGAGACGAGACCCTGAAGAAGAGCGCTGATGAATCCACACAGCTCCAGTACTGCCTCCACGCTGTCCACCTGTCATCACACAGGACAACACATCAGTGCCCTAATGTTTTTGTCTTTTTTCCTCCACCGAGAAGGAGATCACTTGTTCCCTCACAACATATTGTTCAATGACAATTTCAAACCAATGCTGCTACTCCAGTGAAATATTTTCAAGAGTTACTTGTTTTGTTTTGTAGGATTTTTACATTTTTTTGCAATTACATCATCTAATTTCTACATTTCTAAGTGTTATATTGTAGGCAACTGGCCTTGTTTCAGTTGCAAGCACTTAAAATTACCAGGGTGACTAAGAATCTTCACCAACATCTTTCAAGTTACTTAAATAAAAGCAGCATCAGATTTGATCAATTTAAAATGTCATTGCTGTTTGCCTGGATCTCTTTTTTAGTCGCAAAAGTCACAAATGCACAATTTATTGGGAGCACAGAGGATTCATGATTAGCACAATTTGAGAGATGTCATAAAACCCGATGACCTAAACTAATAAAAAAATATTGGAAACACAAAATCTTGGTTATAATTTCACCAATGGTAAAAGGCTGTCCAAGAACTATACTGCTTTCATTATTTTGTGTCTTTTTTTTTTATTATTATTGGTTGTTGGCATTACCGTTCTCATAATGTGAAATAAATTCATAATTACAAAGTTTAAAAAAAAACACAGGGATGAAAACATCCACGTAACCACGTAAAAATTTAATTCAAAATGGTATATAAATCTTGTAGTTAAAATCTGGCAACTGTGACTGCAAATGGGAATAATATTATAATTGCACATTTCCCTTCGTTTCTCTGATAAGTCTGTTCTTTTAAGACATCATCTTTAGGTGACCTGTCAGTAATATTTATCTAAAGTTTTCTTACATAAGCCACAACAAGCTACTTGTCAGAGCAAGTCAGGAGGTAGAGAGGGTCGTCAAGTAATCGGAAGGATGCTGGTTCCATTCCCTGGTTCCTCTGGCTGCATGTCAAAGTATCTGTGTTGGTCACTGTGACAAGTGTTGTAATGCGCTTTGAGCAGACTGGAAAAGAGTCAATTTACCTTTTGAGGAAATTTGTGTTTAACTGCTTGTAAATTTAACAGAATTTTTGTTTCCTCTTTCAAAAACATCAGTCCCTTTGGGTAGAGAAGCCCCATTGCAACACACGATGCACAGATATGTTGAACATTATTTTGTAAAAAATGTTTTACAATGGATTAGGGTTAGGGTTATTAACTTGAGGCAGTTATTGATGCTCGCCTCTCATGGATTGTTGCCTTAATGAACTTCGACATCAGTGTGTCACCTGCATATGTGGCACCAGCTGACAGAGGCAGTGCAGCAGGCTATCATGCACTGGTGAAGTCTTATCCTGGTCCTTGTTATGGAGTACAGATCCAGCTCCTGGGCATGCAGGCAGCAGCACCCCAAGGAGACTGTGTCGCAGGAGGGTGTGCTGGGGTTGTCTCTGAGGTTCACAGTAAAGGTATCGCAGGAAGGGGACCAGCATGGTGATGTAGGCTGGTTCATTTCTGCAGAATATATATATATATATATATATATATTGATATATACATACAGTTTGTTAATAAGCAGCTCCAGCTCATTAAAAATAAAATCCAGCGTCATAACATAATGTTGGCTAATATCAAGCTGCGTTCAAAGGTCAACACCATTTGACATGTGTGAACCTGAAACTTCAGCCTCGGCCTTGTAAGGCACCTCATCCATACTGTATTTGCAAGGGAGTGTATATGTATGTGTCAGTACTGCATAATAACAGCTGACATTGGTGTGATGAGTTATTTGGCATGGGGTGCCTTTCACAGATGGCTTTGAAATTCATGTGGTGAAGGAGCGAGTGATTGTATGGAGGGTGCAAGGCCTCTGTTGCAGCCATGCTAACCTGTCAGCAGCCTGCTGAATGAAGTCATCAATCTCCAGCAGCAGAGCCGACCAGCAGTCCACTCGGTTTTCCAGGGCTGTGATGTATGGGTGGGGACTGCTCCTGCAAAAACAACGGGACAGAGCAAAGGCCATGTTCACATCACAGTCTCCCAATTCTGATTTTAATCTTGTGCATGTGACGCAGATTGCTAGATGAAAATGAATCATAAGTCATCTCAGTAATGATGATAATGAAAAAGTTGTACAGACATTTCGCTAAAGTCCAGAAATTCACATGGTGGCACTGCAGGGTTTTCAGCCAGATTAATTGGGATACATTGTATGGAGACCTTTATTATCTTTACCAAAGCTAATGGCAATCCAAATAACATTTGTTGAGATTTTCCACAATTTTGTGCCAATCCTATAGATGTTGACACACTGTAAAATATGTACTATAGATGGAAACTCCTATTTTGGAAAGTAGGAAATTGAAAAAAAAAAAAAAAAGAAGTTCACTCCACAAACCCCATTGACTAAAGTTGCCACTATTCATCCTCTGGTGACCAAGAACGTCTACTGTATTAAAAATATCATCACAATCCATGCAAAAGTGATCTTGATCAAAATAGTCTATACTATTTTAATTATTTTTTTTTTTAATTTGAAATAACCTTTCAGAAATTTGAAATACAGAAAATACTTAAAGTCAGAGAGATGGTAGCTAAAGTAAAATCCTTCAATGCTTTAAAATCAGGGGTATCAGAAGACTTACTAGGCCTTTTTTTGCATCCATAGTTATGAATGCTTGGTCAGACTACATGACTTTTGAAGTTGTCACACTGCACAAGGTTTTGTCTTGTAATCTGGAGTGTTACAGTCATTGTGGTTTGCACACTACATGACTGACAAGTGCCATCACTGACAGCTGGTGCCATGAGGGCAGGGTACTTGGTCTGCAATGGTGTTTGGCTAGGTGGTGCATGTGGGATATCCACATGAATGCCAGGAACCAATGTTTCTCCTGAAGTACATTTAATTGTAATAACTTGATATTATTTACTTCACCTGTCAGTAGTTGTAATGCTATGCCTGACTGGTGTTTATACCAAAGGTCTAGTTGCTTTGAGACATTTCAAAGCAGAAGGGATCCATACTATATCTTTAAAGTATTAATATTATAAGAATGAAAGATTAACTGCAGAATGTGAATTCATGACACTGACTTAACACTTACAGTGGGAGAGAAGAGGTCTCAATGTGTTTGAGTCTATTTTCACATTATAACTTTGTTACTCATGTTTGTTTATTATTTTGACATAAATATAGTCATTTAAAATATAAGGATTTTCCATAACACCATTACCAAGTTTTCCCCTCCTCCACCTGTCCTGTCCTGTGTGTGTAAACAAGCCTCCGTTACTTGTGAATTTACTAAAACCCATTCCAGACAAAACCCTGAGGTCAAATCCAAGGTGAAGTCTCTGTGTATTATCAAGATTCCAGGCCACAGACAGGCCAGAGGTTAACACAACAAGGTGCGGGTGAACAACTCCATCAGGTCCACTTAACCAATGCGTTCCATCAATCAGCACATATCTAAAGTAGGAAGGAAGTTCAGAGGCTGGATTCTCTGTGCCTGTGACAGCCTGCCGTGTGGCCCAGACATGGACTGCTCAGCGGCTGAACACCCCCCTCCTCCAAACCTTTCTTCCCACTCTTCACATGGTGTAATCTGTCTGACCATCTCAGTCTCCTCTCCTCAGGTTCCCTGCAGCTGTCTACAAATCCCTCAGCTTCAATACAGCTCCCATCCATCAGCCTCTAACAACGTCCCCTTCCTTTCAGCTGCCACACAAAGGAGGAGGCAGGAAGTCAAGGCAGGATCCTTCTTCCTTTTAGTTCAACTCCAAGTTCACAGCTAAATCAGAGTGCTGGCAGACAAATGGGCTAGGTAAGGGCAGTCTGCTGTAACGCCCAGCTTCCCGGAGATGTTACATCCCCCACTCAGGTGAAGCAAGTACACTGCCATTTTAGAGTGCCATGAGGGGGTGTATTTGGTCCATGACGGTGTTTGGATGGATGGTGAGTGTCAAATGGTGTCCACATGAATGTCAGTATATAGCACCTTTCAGGGTACCCAAGGACACTTAACAATAAGTATATACTTAACAACAACTAAACAAAGAATAAATGGATATGATCAATGTTCACATCACCGGTCAGTGGTTTTAATGTTGTGTCTGATCGGTGTAAATCAGATTAATCAATAATGAAATTAATAATTACTTGCGGTCTTAAACGTCCCACAAACAAGCACAGGAGAATGTTTAGCCCTGTATTTCATGTCAATAATGAGCAGAACTGAAGCTAAGGTGCTTGGTTCTTGAAGAAAAATATGTTACTTTTCCATAAGATTTGGATTTATTCATGCATGACAACACTGACAAATATTTTCTTTGCTATTAACATTGGGAGATTTGATGGATTTGAGGACAATTTGATGCATATAAAGGGGAGGCCTTGGCAGAGTATGTGCTCAGTGCCATTCAAGTTGTAAAAGTTGTAAAATGTCTCAATATCGATATCAACCTCTTAAATCCAACGTCAGTTGAGTGATGTCCCTGTTGAGAATTTTTTAGTCTTTGTTTGCTCAGCTATGATTGGTTGGGTGGTAGGTGGGGTGAGTCACATCAGATTCTGTTTCAGAGCTCTTTACTGATGGGAGGAGACCTCAGATTACTTTTTATTTCTTGGTTTTAAAAAGTGGATTCATCTCCACAGGCAAGGGGAAAAAGAAGAGAGTAAACTCTGGTGCATGCTAAGTTCAATGAGAGGTTGACCTGAATTGAAATACACACATACACCCTTGGTGCATGCCATTGCTCACTAGCTTATGGCTGTTGTACAGTAAAGTAATCTGGCTGTGATGAAATGAAAAGCACCATTACCTTCAGTAAACCTGTGGATTTCGCTGGTTTGAACATTGTTGGATACATTTGTGATAATGTCAGTACACGACTCAACAACATATATAACAAAGGCTTTGTCATTTTAAGACATTTTGATTTCTTCCCTCAGCCTAATTAAACTGTGACTGTACAACGAAGATACAGGTGTCGTTCACACACTGCACTCTCATGTTGTCATGGGAACGCTGATTCGCTATTCATTCCAAGTCATTTAGGTATAAGGACGTGTTGCAAACACATGAGGTTAGACATGGGTTCAATAAAATAACTATAGGTTGAATATCGCATTATCAATCTACATGTCATTGTAACATTGACACATCTTTCAATATAAATGTGTGGATTACATTTTCTTGTACCTGAACAGGCAGGCCATATAGATTGAGTATGTGGGAAAGCCTGCAGGGGACAGTCGGGGCAGACTACACTACTACAGCCAGACTAACAGCACATGAGAAATGAGCTGGTGTGGCGGACTGAACCTTTCCCTGATCCTGCTGGGGGCTGAAGTGGCTCAGAGTCTCGGTGGCAGCTTGCACAGGGCAGTGGCGAGCAGACGGTCAACAATGGGCACCAGTATGCATCCTCCATTAATCCCGCAGCATTTACAGTTACCCAGCAGTGCCAGGCCCAACGACCAATGAAGGGCCAGACTTCCAGGCCAACGGCGCCACCCTGCTGCCATCAACACATTCATCTTCTCACCAGGGAGGTTCAGGCCGCCAGACAGAAGCAGACAGCAGAGACAGAGATGAAGACAGAATGAGAAAGAAAAGGACAATGGCAAGAAGAAGACTGTAGGAGAGGGAGAATGAAGGGTTAGAGATGCGGGGAAAGAGAGGTTAAGAGGGAGCAATGGGGGAAAAAAGGAGGAAAGGGTGTCAGAGGTGGAGAGAGAAACATGGAGAGCAGGAGGGAGGAAGGGAAACATGAAGGAAAAAGGAAAAGAAAAAAGACAAAGCAGCACAGTCTTTTTATCGCCCGCTGTAACTGATTAAGGAGGCCCCAGGATCTTGGCAGAGGTGCAGATCTAAGACTGGAGGGGGAGGAGGAAGAGGGGGCTCCATCCAGGCTCCAGCAGGAGCACAGCACTATACTAGACACTATCTGCCTGGGGATATTCAACCAGTTAGACTGACCTGTACCACCAAGAAAAAAGCCCTAATAGGAACAGTATCGTCTACATTATCAAATCAAGACCATTCTCTTAAAGAAAGCATCCAACCAATGTCTGTCTGGAATGAAAAGGATATGTTCTGGTGGTGCACAATATGATCATTGAGTTTCATTCCCAGGTAGTCAAATACTGACGCTTGGGATGGGTGGTCGGTCCGAACTACCAACCCAAAGCGTTGGTAATTGACTACCTGGGAAAGAGACTCAACCATCTTTGGACAGAGCCACTTTGTGCACCTTTAAGTTAAAGCATCATTCTGTTACAATACAATTAGGTATTTTTTAAGTAATTAATTTCCAATACTTGGAAAGTAACCACTGTTTTAGTAACATGACGAAATTGCTGAAAAGAAGTTTTCACGGGCAGTCAGACATTCAGACCAGTGGTAAGGAATCAAATAGTTGATCTACACCAAACTGAAAGAGAGTGGATCCGAATGTCAGTAATAATCCATTATAAGCCTTTTACAAGGCAGAAAAAGTAGTTTTTACCATGGGTGAAATTCTGCAAACAAATATTGAGGCTTCTTTCATTGATTCAAATTCGAACAGGTGCAGTCACTGATTAATGTGACTTGCTAAGAAACATCAGCTAACCCCTAGTCAACAGAGTGAGTTGTAATTCAGTGCAGGAACCATAACACTATGGGACAGTGAATAAAGTTTATGCACCCTCATCTTGGTGTGAGCTACAGAGACACCAAGATGACACCAAGAGAGAGACCGAAACTTGATTATTGTATTATCTATGGAAGATTATAAAATAGGATTAAGGACTTTTTGACACAGGTCTTTTTGCACAGGTCCTGTTACTGAGCACCACTAATTATTTTTTTGTTGTAATTCGCTGCTTGTTTAAAGTCTGTTGCTTGTTTCTTTTTTGTGAAAATGTTATGTTTTCTGTTTTAAGTTCGAGGTTTGATTAAAAGTCTACAGGTATTATCTGAAGCAGGTCTGTTTTTGATGAGGTCTGTTTGGTCTGGGTGAATGAAATGGGGACTGGCTGTTTTGGTGATAATTTTTAGCTCTGTACTGATAAGAAGATTAGACTGTGCCTAGTAGGGAGGGTTGGGTCGCTATTAAGTTTTAGTATGAGTGACATATTGGCTGTAGTCATGTATGTAGGGATTGTGGATAGAAGGATATGTGCCAGAAATGTTTACAGAATAAGTTGTTTATGTCCTTTATGTGAAACCTTTTATCCTACTGTCTTGGCCTGGACTCTCTTGACATTTCAACAGGAATCTTCCTGGTAAAATAAACCACTGTTAAGATCATCTCTGGGATATTGATTCTTTGACCGTTGACAATCCATCTGTATATTCAATGTATACTCTACATCTGGTAACCATGGTGACTTTCTCTGTTACATCATAGAGTGAAAAGACGTTCAAGCACAGGCATGATAAGCTTGAAATGATATAAGGTGTACAAAAGAGGAGGTGGCGTTCACATATTAAGGGTCTCCTCCCACCAATTTTTCACTGATGGTACACATTAAGATCAGTTACCAGTTATGGTTCGTACCACTCAACCTGTGATAACAGTTCTCTGCAGAGCTCCGAAGAAGTCTGTGAAAATGATGTCTTTGCACCTACGTGTGTGATAATGATAGATCAAACAAAACAACAGTCAAAGACAATGATAAAGGAAATAGATATGCTTTATACCAGACACTGCACAAGCTAATGTACTGTGTATATGACAAAGACTGACCTGATAGAGTATGGACAGGTGAAGTGTGTTTCTCTGTCTCTCTGGTCTGCCTGCATCTGTAGCAGCCGTCCAATGACCTTTATCAGCCCCTGGACATTTCTGTTCACAGTTCAAGTAAAAAAACAGTACATAGAGAATGTTAAGAAACAAAACAACACAATGAAAGAGGAAAGGCTTTTTACTTTGGGAAATTGGCTTTTTTTGCTCAGTTGCTCAGAGAAGATACGTTGATCCATGCCGAGTACAGAGTTGGAGTCAGGATGTAGCTAGCCAAGCTTAACATTAATACCAGAAACGGGCAAATTGCTAGCCTGTCTATCTACATCTTTAAAGCTAACTGATTAACATGATAAACATCTTTGAGTTTCTTTAACAACCAAACAAATGTAAATGTGACCATTTCTGAAGTTTTAACTATTACTTAAACTTTTAAACAACATTCTTGAATAGAATACTGTATTCTCTCCAACTGCTAGGAGAGCCCGAAAAAGAACTATGAAAAAGAACTGATCGGGTTGACTGATATGTATAACCACTGATTAAAAACTGAATGCTGTCCAGTCAGTGTCATCCATTTCATTTATTGATGATTTCTAACTTGTTAACTTGGTATATTATCCTAAAAATTTATTATTGTGAACTTGATAGGAGTCTTTGGTTTATTTATTTATTTATTTTTTATTCAACCTTTATTTATCCAGGAAAGTCCCACTGAGATTAAAAACCTCTTTTTCAAGGGAGTCCATTTACAGGCACAGGGCAGCTTTAACATTCATTTGGAGTCATTGTTGTCCTTCTTGTCCTCTTGTAGCTTTCGTTTGGTCTCCATCTGAGTGAAATATGTGGCTCTTTAGCTGCTGAATGCTCCATTACGATCACCAGCTAGTCTCTAACTATGTCTGCTGAGTAGGTAGTCTACAAAGGGTTTATGAACCTTTCACTGAAAACAGCTGCCTTGCTGATGGAAACCAGGTAGGTGAGAGAAGGGTTAATCAAAACCACCACAGAGCTGAGGGGAAGTTTGTGATATGTCAATATCAAAACTTGCATATGCATTTTTTTGTCCCAACAGCCATAGGAAAAAAGGTCATGTAAGATGCCAATTCAACATTTTGTATATAAGATGAATCTAAATAAGTTATATCATGTTGTATAGAAAAGGTCACTTTGCAGTTGGACTTGATCTGTCTCTGATGGTCAGGATATACAGTAAAAGGAATTAAGGATGCAGAAGTCAGCAGAGGTGGCAAGGACAATATGGTAGTGTCCTATTACTAAAAGCTAAGTTATGATTCTGCAGAGGTGCTTTGTTACCTGCAGTACATGTAAGTACAAGTACAGTAGTAACTGTAACTGTGTACTGCTTTGCCTGCCTTCATTGTGTCAGTGTTTGATTAATTGAGCCTTAGTCCTCAACTCAAAGTCCAAATTTTGTCATATTTAGTCAACTTTGGCCCTCTTATTTTCAATCAACAAAAACTTAAATAAGTGATAAGATTTTACTTCCAAATTCCAAATAGAGCTCTATTGAAGAGCCCATCACATTGCGTTTAAAGGGACGATGCCATCACTCAGACAAGATGTGAGTTGGTTGTGTTTCATGTACCTGGCAGAGGGAAGGAGGTTGAGGACGCTGTTGAGGACATAGTTCAGGTCTGCGTGGCTTTGATCCACCAGCAGCACCAGGGCATCGCAGCAGGCTGATCGCACCAGAGCATAATCACTGCAGCACTGCTGCCACAGAGCTTCCAACGCTGGACCCTGATACACAGAAACAAAACAGAACACGCACGCACGCACGCACACGCGCGCGCGCGCACACACACACACACACACACACACACACACTATAATAAGTACAATAAGTCATGGTTTAAATCCAGATTTAGCTCAAAAGTACCATTAAAAGTAGTTTTAATGTGGGTTTTAACTTCTTCAAAAAACTCCCACCCTTACTGTTTAGGGTTATGCCCAAACATCAGGTTAAAATAGGAATTACTTTACACTTCAGAGTAAAGAAGCCCTTTTTGCCACAAAAAAAAAAAAAAAACGTTATTTAGATACGCAACTCACCTGGATGGAGGACTGTGTGATTTGCCCATTTGGTCCTTTCTCTTTTAGCACGGCAGCAACAAGATTTCTCACCGTCTGGAAAACAAAAAGCATGCCATCACGTACAGTGTGTTCTTGATTAAAGTCAGGCACTGTTTTTGAGAGATTTTTTGTATTGCTTTATGAGCCATTTTCACACACAATGTGGAACTTCTGCATTCTTTCAATCAAAACAAAACAGAAGAAATAAGTAGTGTCATCGTGCAAGTTGTTTTTGCTGTCACGGAAGTCATACCTCCAGGCAACCAAATGAAAAACAATTTAAGCTTGAGTGAATTTGTGACATTTTCTGGGTTTGAACATTGTTGGAAACATTTACATTACATGTTTTTATGCTGAAATGTTACATATTGTTTCTTTACGTGATGCACCACTAAAAATATGTCTTTCAAACATTCACCTCCTGTAGGTTTGAAAGGCGAACACCATTTTCAGAACTGCTATCCCAGCTCACTCATTGGCTAACGTGACAAAACTGTTTCTGGCTTCTTCTACATGCAAATGACCAGACAGGCACTTTTCCTGACCTGATGTTCGATATGTTTTTTGTTTCAAAGATGGTCACCATTTAATGTCACCACAAACTACAGCCTAATCCGGACTACAGCCAACTTCAAGTCACAGTTAAAGTTTTACAGTTTTTTTTAATCACCGGGATCAACTGCTGCCCGTCTCTGCTGCCTGGGACACTGTTTTTTCTGGCTAGGCTAGCCTTAAAACCCCCTAACTCCTTCAACAAACTCTAAACAAATGAACGAATGAATGAATGAATGAATGAATTTAAAGCAGCTGTGAGGAACTTTAATTTCATGTTGATTCTGGCGACCCCTGTGTACAAAAGCAGTATGAGCACCAACGCCTCAAAGATGTTGATCTGCAAGCAACTTAATTCCTGAAGAGAGACTGAAGAAAGATTCAACATCATTTTTAATACTATTTTCCAATTCTACACAGCTGTTTGCAGGATGCATCAATGAGGTAATGTATCTATTTGAGGCTATGTATGATTACTAACTGCCATATGAGGATGGTGATTGGTGAATTGGTGAATAAGAATAGGGATTAAGAATAACTACTTTATAAAAACTATATAAACACAACCAATATTCTCTCTGATTTTCTGGTTTACTTATGTTGATCAAAGAGGCATCAATATTAAAGTGAGTTTCAAAACCAATTTAAAACTCCTTGTTGTGCATTTATATCATTTTTAATGGAAACAAAAAATACTATGATACTAAAACTCAGTGTGGAGAACAGAAGAACTCCCACATCACTATCTAGTCTTACCCATAAGTCAGTAGCTTACCTGGGCTTGTATGACAGGGCTGGGAAAATCAAAACGTATCTTCAAACCCTCCATCATATCTGCCACTCATGCCTGAGAACACAAGGAAACTGCATCAGGAGTTAACAAAGCTTCATCACAGTAAACAGTGCTGGGGTTAACATTTATGTTGTTTCACTTCCAAGAATTTGAAGATTTGTCTGACAACACTATTAAATGAAACCTTTTCAGGACAAAGTGTGGTTCTACCCTTCTTTTAAACTCAAGAATGGAAGTCAGCCTTTGAAAAAGTGACATTGCCAACTGTTGCTTTATAGCATTAAGGGAGCAAACATCCGATGAAGAAGCACTGCTTGGAGGTATTTAGAGGGTGAGCCTTTGAAAGCTGATTCCTGCCATGTGTTATCAAATTATTGGCCTGCAGCCATGATATAACTTTGCATTAAATTATTCACAAGTCATCAGTATACCAGCCCACTCACTATCTCACAGGTTGCTAAGCGGACAAGTTTCCCATCTCAGGTTGTCTCATTAGGCCTGACAATATGCTGTACAGGTGCTGACCACCAGCTGTCTGAGGTCTGCACACCACAGCTGCTGCTTAAGATGGGAACATTTAACAGGTTTTCAATAGGTCTGGGTATAGAATTCATACAATTTTTTCTTTATCAAAAGACAACAAAGAAGACAAGAGCCACCCCTGCCAAGGTCTGTTCACCCTGACAATAGATACAGAAGTATCTGCTGCTGTAACACCAGAGTATAGAGCAGCTTCTCTTCTCAGGCTGTGAGACTCTAATGAATAAATAAATGAACCTTGAATGTTGAAAGGTTGCCTGAAATTTGCATTTCTATATATTT